>LPNX010367516.1:657107-849775 GCA_001517045.1 Pseudotsuga menziesii
GGCTTTTTAAAGCCCGCAATACCTCGGTCGAGGGCTTGATAAAACCTCGGTCGAGATATTAAGACCTCGGTCGAGGGCTTAACAAGCCCTTGACCGAGGTGCGTTTTTCTGTTTTTGCCAAAATGCACTTGCCAAAAAGTGTTACCCAGGTCCGTGGATTCACCCTTATACTATATATAAAAGATAGTAGCATATAGCATATTATCACGCATATTGTATTTGAGCCATAATAAGATGTCTCGCCATTTAAAAGGTAAGAGGGCTAGCCCTTTCTCCAAGAAAGATAATGCAATTTACAAACATAAAGTTTTATCTTAGAAAAATCTAATGTGAACAAAACTATGACGAACGAGTTTGTATTGAATTTCAAAGAATATAGATTACAAAGGTGTTTTGTATTGAATTTAAAAAAATATAGTTTACAAAGGTGTTTTTTCAAAGCTTTTTTACTATGTAATTAACTCAATTACTACAATAATGAATGAATTCCTTTTTTAGTTTCATTCTTTTTCTTCTTTATGTTCTCTACTTTATTAGAACAATGATTTTGGTATCATTATGAAACTTTGTTACTCTCCTCTTCTAGATCATTAGACATCCTCTAAGTAAACCCCTTTGGATTTTCCTTCTCTTAATTATTCCCTCTCCAGTAGGCTAACTTTCAAAGAAAGTGGTTATGCTCCTAGTGCAACTATTGTTTGGGCTTCCCATTTATTAATTAGTGAACACGATCAAGCACCATACAATAGTGGAGTATTCATGGCACTATTTAGTGGGCCATAAACCGTAAGCCACTCATCCGATCATTGATCATTCTACTTTTTGTTCACATTGGATTCCTTTTCAACTTATTATGTGATGGGGATAATACATTTTATATGAGAAATAATTATTTAAGTCCCTTCTTCTTTCTACATGCTAATCTTGAATTAGATTGTGGGATTTATTTGAGTTGTTGGTGATTTCTTGTTGCATCAATGCTAGAATATTGTCATTTAATCTCGAGAAAATATGTTGGTGTCAGGTTGATCTCTAACACCTTGATTCTTCTGAGAATAACTTGCTTACCATCAACCTTAGGACAATCCAACAATGCACGAGAATTGAATTTCGACTCATCAAATTCTTCATGGAAACCTCATGTTGAACAAAATATCTTTATGTGTCTCTTTCTCATGGAATTTTGGAACTTCTATGAGGCTTGTGGTTCATCTCTTTGAATTTACGAATACCACCCAATGCTTCCATGTGTCTTGCAGAGCTTGTCTCTTCTAGATGTATCTTCAAGGTCATTTCCCTTGGGTAGTTTTTCCATGTGAGCATGAGCTTAGTACTCTTATATTAGCTTCCACAATTGAGAATGAATCTTTATTCTCTAGTTTATGACCATGATTGAGTAGAACAAAGATGAGAGTCAAAATCTATTCCTTTCACTACATTACCCATTCTCGATCACCCCTCTCTAATCAGGAGTATTTTATCCCCCAAAAACTTACTATTGGAGCAAAAGAGGAAACAGATCATCAACTTTATCCCTCTTTTACCTTTTTTCTTTGTTGAATAACTAACCTTTGATATTTCTGAGTATCCCATACCTTGTTTTGTAATACAATATCCTCCTTTAACTCTTTGAGTACATTTGATGCAAAATATTCCACTAACATAAGTACTTTCCCTTCCCCTTCCTCGTCTAGTGTCAAAGGATTGAATATACATAACTTAAATCCACATTTATTCCTACTATATGTTATTTACCTTCTTGTTGGGCCCAATGTTGTATTTGATGATCATATTTCCCTTGTTGGGAACATTCTCTTGGTTAGTCATAGGGTCTTTGCATCTTATTAATTGGAATGGGAATTGCTTCATGGAGAGTAATAATTGTATGTATTATGCATAAAAAGTATTAGTCTTTTGTTGGAATGTGTAATGATTTCTAGTATGATATCATAAGATGTATTATCTAGCATTGGAAGACATAAATAACTCTAATCTTATGTAAAGGGAGTTATCCCACATGTATCATGGAGAAATATTCTCCTATTACCATTCATTATATAAAGAGGTGGAATTTATCTCACATATATTTTGGATTTATATCTTCTATACCTCTTGGTATACAATAGAGGTGAAGGAGAGCCTTTGAGAATACCATTCTATTATATGTTTATGTTATTGTTAAAGTTGTGAAGCATATCTGGAGAGGATCTCACTAGTAATATTGGAGATTTCTAAAGAATAAGAAGGAAATACCTTCCCATGGATGTTTCCCCATTTAGGGTTTTACCATGTATATCTGATGTATCATTATTTTCTCTTGTTTCTTACATGAATATTTGTTGTTTGTATAGATTGAAGGATAGACTAGTAGATTCTTTCTTTGCATGTTAACAAATGTATTTTTATTTTATTTTTATGCATATGATCAGTATTCTGACATGGTATCAAATCTAGTTACTACGCTCTTCCTTCTTCAGTAATTTTTTGGAAATTGTTTGCAAGTAACAAATTTTAAATTTTTTGTTGGATTCTCCATATTTTGTAGATTTGTCATCTAATCTACCAGACCCTAGTGGTTATTCTCTAGACCTAGACATTTGCTACAAGTTTGAGAATTTTTTTTAAAAACCTTATTCCTCACCATTTATTTTTGATAATTTTTTCAAGTTACTATTGTAGATATGAATTGAAATACCTTGAATACTAACTTGCTATTAAGGATTTATAGTTCTTATTGTAGATCTAGATTGCTTTAGGCTCTGATTGTGTTTTGTTGTAGGTTTTCATACGTGATGGCGATTGGTTCAAAAGCTTCCGATTTTTTTACAGTTTTTTGGAAATTTGAGGTAGAAACACACCTTTTGGTCTGAAGAAGAGCATGTTCAAACCTTTCCTTGAGAAAAAGTGTGTCTCGCTCATCCCATTTTGTACAGGAAACGCATGTGCATCTGTTTCGGAAAAAAATCATTGAATCCACTTTTTTTTTAATCTCTATTTCTATTGTAGGTTCACATAACCATATGTTAGCTCCTATTTGTATTTGGCATTGGTGAGAAATTTCTGGTTTTTGTCACTTTTTTTCTCTTTGCAACAGGCCAATTTTTTTGCATTAGGGTTTCACTCTTTTGTCACACTATGAATTCATAAGTTGTTGTTGTAATCTCACAGATCACATAAGGTTACCAATAATACACATAAAGAATCATATACACATATATAAACAAGAGACAAGAACATGTAAAGGAATAACAGATTATACTATCACATGAGGGTCCATACATATATCAAAACTGAACCAAGTTCTTAATTCGATCAACAGCCTATTATATATGATTTACAAAATGGTTATGAGTAAATACTTGTTTGTTCGGTCAACCGACATGACCTTTGGAGGCTGACCTAATCTTCAATTAGTCGGTTAACTCGACTAGTCGACTCATCGACTAGATCCTCTAACATCTCCCCCAAGAACAAAATATTTTTTTGTTCCGAAGAAACAGGGAAGGTATTCAAAAATTCTTTTGTATGAAATAGTTACTGCATTTTCTTTGTCTTCATGGACTGTGTAAATGAATGGACGACTGTTTCTGCACACATAATTCTACAATAGCTTCTACCTTGATGGCCAATTGGTGTTGAAACTCTGCCCCAACTACGTAGAGTGTTATGGATATCAATGGTCAAGGTGGTGAGGCTTGACAGAGTCGAAATCTTCTCTTGAATTGAATAATCTATAATGTTTTCCAAGTCAGGTCCCAGCGACTGAGATTTTTCATCTGCTGTATCTAACAATCTTCTCATCTGTGGGAAGATCTGGTCGAGTGTGCTGATGCTTGGAAGTGCCTGGGTCGTCCACTGATGTGCTTGTTTTTATAGCTTTTCTAACCTTGATATCTCTAATATGATCTGGTCTTGTATTTTTGTTCTCATGGTGTCGTCCAGACCTTGTTTATTTTCTAAATTCTGGATGTGCTCCCTAGTTTGTCGAGCCTGCTGGAATACTTGTCCATAGTGGGTGTACCAACTCCGTAGGACTTCTTCCGTGGTGACAGACTCTTCTAAGTGGTCCCGCAGTACCTTATGTGCTTCAGAAAATGCTGTGTACTACTGCCTTAGTAGCACATAAGTTTCTTCCTTTTGTTCATCTCTCTTAATCTGTAGCTACATCTGCAGGTTCAACACGACACTTTCAAACAATTGGTATGATTTTTCCAATGGTTTGTCCGTGTCGGTCTCTGCTATTCCTAGTATTACTGTTTGTGTCAAAGTCTTGCATTTTGTTAGGAAGTCGACTTGTTCTGCTTTCATTTTTTCAATTCTTTCTTGCTTTGTTCGATTTCTGGTTGATGCTGCTTTAGCTACTGCTTCTGGGAGTCTATCCATCTCTTCATATCTTAGCTTTGGTGTTTCGATAGCAGAAGTCAGTCCCAGTTAATGAAGGTGGACATTTGTTAGTATTTGCTGTTTCTATTGTTCTTCTTTTTTTCTTCTTCTCTTTTCTCTTGCTCTTATGCTTCGACTTATGGACCACTTCTGATCTTGTCGGTACTGATGTTTCCTGCTGCTCTGGAGTTTGTTGTTCTTTAGTCGACGGATTCTTAGTTGAATGAACTCTTGCTGTGGTAGGATTAATTTGTTGTGTTTCTGGGGTGGGGTTTATGGTTGTTTGTGCTTCTGCTGGTGGTGAAGATGGTGGGTCTGGGTTGTGTTGAGGCTTTGGTTTTGGTGGTGGTGGTGATGATGAATGGTTTGGGGTTATGGGGGTGGTCGAAAGTTTTGTTGGTATGGATCCTTCAACTTTTGTTTGAGGGTCGACAGGGTTGTCGATTCCTTCCTCTTCCATGAGGTCGTCGATTTCGGCATCTATGGTTTCGTGGGTACCTTCTAGGGAAAGTCGTCCCCTTTCTTCCACATTGGCTGGTCGGTTTTGGAATGTTGGTGTGAATGATGGAGTGTGGGTTGTGACTACTGTGGATTTCGGGTTGGGGTTGCGAACCTATGATGATTTGATGATTCCTATGACTGATGGTGGTGATGAAACTTGGGTGATTTGTGGAGTGAGTCTTTGTCGAGTAGAGCTTGACTCAACAATTTTGTGGGTGGTATTGATCTGTTGGGATTTAAGGAAGATATTTGGTAAGTCATTGATAAATTGTTGAATTTCAACATCTTTATCCATCCTTTCCTTAAGGGTTTTGAGGATTAACTCATTATATCCTAGTGATATGGTCGGGGTTGATTCTTTGGTCTGCCTTGTTTTGCTCCTGAGTCAATGAGCCACTTGAATTGTGTCTCAAATGATACTTTATTTGCTACAGCATCTTATATGATGTCGACAACAGTAGCCAATAGTTCATCTTCATCTTCTGACTATGATAAAATAAGTTTACACTTTCCCTTGCATTTTTCCTGATTTGCTTTCTTTTTTCTTGAGGCTGCTATTTCCTTTGCTATTTTTCTTAAATTTTCTTTTGACATAGGATACTCTAGATTGTATGATTCAATATCTTCCTCTATCTATTCTTCTCCTCCCTCCTGTTGATGAGTCGGGATGATAATATGTTGTTCTTTTGGTATGACCGCCTGCTGTTCAGTCGATGCATTTTCAATTTGGAGGGGTTTTTGTTCCTCTGTCGGAATGTCTCTTGAGGTGAAAGTACTAATATGAAGGTTGAATTCATAGTCTTTCTCCTTATTCTGATCAATTAATGGCTTTATAATAGCTTTATTATTTTCTTTTGCAGCCTCTGTTATGTGGATGTTGGTTTTGGTCTGTCTTGCCAACTCTGTAAATATCTCATCGACTGTTGGATAGTAGTCGAGTGGTTTTTCCTTTGCTGTATACCCTTGCTTGTTCCATGTTGCTGTGTGGTCTAGTTCTAGTTGGATGTGTGCTGTAGGGGGGAGACATCTTCAGATGTTTTGAGGCACCCTCCATCTAGCTGTTTGGATTTTTAGGTTTTGGAACCAGTGCTCTAGGAATAATTTGTTTTCGTCCTATTCTAGTGGGGTTCTAGCCATTGAAAATGGATTAAAATGCCACATATGAAACCTGGTCAGTTCTGAGAAGTATTTATGCCCATCTGGACATAAGTGGTACATTTCTATCCATATTAGAAGTGATGGGAATTTGATCATTGCACCTGATTATTGGCACTTCTCGCAGATAGTTTTAAGTATGTCGTCCATGTATTGTGCCCAGCGGTATATCTTTCCCGTGCTTTCTATTCAGTCGATTGCTTCTAGCATGTTAAGCTTCAATTCACAGCTACGTCCTGTGATAGTTAGGCCAGTGGACATGATTTTGGCCACCATTTTGGGTGTGGTAGGCTAGACTTGCCCTATTATCAGCCAATTTGAGATATTTCCTGTTGGTGTTCCCATTAGTTTTTTGACTAACCCTTCCTTGATGCCTACGGGGACAGGGTCACCTTTGTTGGATAGCCCCGTGAGCTTGTAGATGCTTTCAGCTGAAATTTCCACTGGTGTGTCGAAGTAAAACTTCCCGTTGTGGTACCAGATGATTATGAATTTAACAATGGTTTCATTCGTCCCTCCAAAGTTGGCCATAAGTGGTGCATTGATAAAGTTCATAATGGTGCTATTATTTACCTTCTGCGCTTCCTCTGTCATTTTTTATTAACCCTAGTAAGCCCATTCTTTGATTTCTGTCCAATATTTCCCCCATGATCTTTCCTGTACTTTTCCATTTTTGATATTCTTTAATCATTTTAATAGTGGGATTATGGTGGATTCCAACTCTTTTATTTTGGCTTTTGTGGCTCTGGTTTGTTTTGGGGCCATTTTGTCGATTGTCTGTTGGGATCTCTTGGTACTTGATTTTCTCAAAGAGGTTTGGTAATTCTGTTGCTGTAGCTTTTGATGAAACAGTAAGTGATTTTCAACTGGCATCGTATTTATAGGCAGAGCGGATGGATATCTTGTCAGTGGTGTTATTAATGGCATATTTGATGGTGAAGGATGCTCTAATGAAGGCTGAGTTAATACATTCTTGTTTCGTCGCTCCCTTTGACTGTAGTCATGATGGTTTGATTTGACGTTTTGGTCCTCTTGTCGATGATGAAGGTATGGTCGATCTGTGGTATGTCGATGATAGAAATGTCGATTATTGTCGAATGGTCTACTAAGCATGTCGAGGTTCATTTTGTTTTTTTCTTGATTTTTGGGGTTTTAAGTTTTATTCTTTTTATAGGTTTTTGTAACAGTTATAGAGCCGTTTTTTAAAATTTTGGTACCATTTTAGTCGAGCACCGTTTACCATCTTCCGAATGTTTTTAGTTGAACCGATCCATTGGTGTTGATTTCTTCGATAATATATGGTCCCATCCATTATGTGTGTGGCTTTTTATGTTTTCCTTTTACCTGACTGTTGTATAGTAAAGCAAGGTCTCTGATCGACAAATTCTTGTTTTTGATGTTTCGGTCGTGCCAAGCCTTCTATTGTTGTTTCTAAATTTCTTAATGTTGTATAACAAGCAGTTGATGTTCTTCTAGTTTAGTTAATTGCATTAGTCGATCCTTTCTTGCTTCTTCAACATTAATATGTAAGATGTCAGCTATTACCAACATTTGCTATCGAAAATGTAAAGGAACGACTACTTCTTGGCCATAGACTAGTCAAAAGGGTGTTTGGTCGGTCAAACGTTTATATGCTATTCTATATGCCCATAATACTGCAGGGATTTTCTCATCCCAGTCATCTTTATTGGTATTGCAGATTTTTGTTAAAGCTTTTGTCAGTGTTTTCTTAAATGATTGTATCGTGCCATTCGACTGAGGGTGATAAGCTGTGCTTTGTCGATGGTCAATTTTGAATTGATATGTGAGTGTTGTAATTGTTTTATTGATGAAGTGTGAGCCTTGGTCACTAATTAAGGTTAGAGGGTATACAAACCTAGTGATGATGTTTTCATATATGAACTTAGCAGCTACTTCTCTAGAACAGGTGTCAACGGGTTCTGCTTCTACCCATTTAGTAACATATTCAACTGCTGTTATGATATACCTCACGCCTGTCCTTTTTGCTGGTACTAGAAATGGACCTATAAAGTCAATATCCTAGATTTAGAATGTAAGGCTTGGGTTTACTAATATTAAAGGAATTTCTGTACTAGGAAGTGGTCGACCTAGACGTTGGCAGCAATCACATTTGCTCACAAACTTTTTACAGTCTTTGTATAATGTTGGCCACCATAGTTCTGATTGTTAGATTTTCTTTGCAGTTGTATCTGATTGAAAATGTCCTCCTGCTAGTCCATAGTGTGTTTCATGCATAATGTTTTCTCGTTCATTTTCTAACAAATATCAATGCAGTACTTCCTCTAAGCCCATTTTGTATAGGAATCCATTGATTAGGGTGTATGGGGCGGCTTTCATGGCTAGAATTTGTTTTTTCTTAGTGTTCATGCCTTCTGGTGCTTATCCATTCTCTAGAAATTGTGTTATTTCCTATAATTCTATAGGAACAGCTTCTATTCGGAATAAGTGTGCATCCGATAGGTCATCTTCGACTCCTGTCGGCTCCTCTCCCATGTAAATTCTCAACAAGTGGTTAGGCCTGACATTAAATCGTCTTGGTTGAACTACAACTTCAAAATTAAATTCTTGGAATAGTAATAGGCAGCGACATATTCTCCCATGGTGCAAAGTTTTATTGACAAGGTATTTTAATGCTTGATGATCCGTATAGAATATAAAGGGGTTAGATAATATGTAATGTCCATATTTTTGAAGAGCAAAGACCATACCTAATGCCTCCCTCTCTGTCATGGAGTAGTAGAGTTCAACTTTGTTTAATTTTCTACTACTGTATATGATTGGGTAATCCATGCCATATTCACCAGGTTGTGTCAAGATTGCTCCTATTGCTAAGCCCGAGGCATCAATGTGCACATGAAATTTGATCGACCAGTTCGGAAATTGAATAATGGGTGCTTCAAATAATTTCCTTTTTAATGTGTTGAAGGATGTATCACATTATTTTGTCTAGTTAAACTCTTGATCTTCCCTTAACAGTTCTTCTAGAGGGCATGTCATATCAGAGTAGTGCTGAATGAATTTTCTATAGTACCCTGTATGTCCTAACAATACTCTAACCTTCTTTGGGTTCACTAGTGGTTTTAAGTCGAGGATAATTTGTTATCTTTGCAAATTCAACTTTGATACCTTATTTGCATACAATGTGTCCTAGCAGAATACATATAGGGGTTAAGAAGATACATTTCTTTATATTGAGAGATAACTAGATATGTCGGCAGCGTTCCAGCATAATCCTTAACCATTTATAGTGATCTTTTATCATATAATATATCGTCCAGTCGTTGAAGTATACTGGCATTGTTTTGTAGATGTATTCTTGAAATGTTTTTACAACTATTCTTGAGAATACTGTAGCTGCATTTTTAAGGTCAAATGGCATGACTCTGTAGGAAAATGAACCAAATTCACAAATGAAGGTTATCTTTTTCTGATCTTCTTTGGTTATAGGCACTTGATTATATCCTGAGAACCCATCCGTAAATGAATAGCATTCATGTCTTGCGACTTCGTTTAGGATTTCATTAGTGTATGGAGTCGGGAATGGATACGTTAAGGTAACCTTGTTTAATTCACGAAAATCGACACAAATTCATAGTTTTGTCGTGTCATTTTTTTTTGGTTGCGCGATCATCGAGATTTCCCATTCTGACTGGTTGATGGGGTAAATTATTCTGGCTGTTATCATATTTTCAATCTCCTTTTTGAATATTTCTTTATATTTATGAGCTAACTTATAAGATCTTTTCTTGATAGGCGTCAAGTTTGATGTCTATCTTCATCTCTCCCATTTCTGCTACTAATACTTTTAAGTCTTTGTAGTCACGTGCAAATACATCTTGAAATTCTTTTAATAAGTCGACGATCTCTGTGGTTTGTTCTTCACTCCAATAATCACCAATTTTTTCCATTTTTGGTCTATTATCGTTAGAAATATAAATTTCTTTAGTTTTTACTTTTGCATCCATCCATTTTGGTGCTTTACTCTCATTAATCTATCAACTTTCTTCTTTGAATTGTGAAAATGTTGCTGGAAAGTCTGCTGCTGTCATTCGGTCGGTGTCGTTTTTGTCGGTCGACTGAATTTCTAATATTGTTTTAATTGGTTTGATTGTTTCTGGGTGGTCGATCTTCCATTGAAAAATCCTTCCATATTTGCATTCATTTTCTAATTGGAGTCTTGTTGACTTTGGTATTTTGTCGGACCGAATGTTATAGCATACTATATTTAATTGGATTTTATTTTGTGTCGATTTGTTACTAGTTGGTTGTATAAATGTTGTTATCTGCTTTGTAGCTTCAACTAGATTTGTGTCTTAACTTCAACTAGATTTGTGTCTTCTGGTATAAAGCTAAAGTCCTTAATGAAATTCTCTCTAAGTTCATTCCATAAGAATGTTTTGCCTCGTGCTTATTCCATTTTGTACCTCTTGTTAGGTAGGTCATCTAATGTTGAGGGAAACATGTGTGGCCATATATGTTTGTCTTTGTAACCAAGTCTTCTCCACTCTGTTTCACATATTCGTATATGTTTTTCTGGATCTTTCCCTTGGATGAAGATATGTATTTGTGCCTATTTTGTTAGTTTCCTTCCTCCGAATCTTTCTATGAAGAAATTCAAAGATGTTGTCCATGTTTGTCGTCTTGACTGGTGGGTGTCCCACGATCGAGTAGCTTGTCCTGTGAACGTTTCAACCAGGTTTTGGAGTAGGCCATGTCCACCTAGGTTTTTAGAGACTTGTTCTACATGGAGAACTGGTGATTCTCTCTCCTTATACCAAAGACTCTGTTTATTATCTGTTTTTATTGGTGCTAGTGAGGGGTATTTCTTGATTCTTTTCTCATATATTTTTGGGATAGTCAATACAGAGAAGCATTGTCGAGTTGGTTTCTTCTAGATAGCTTGAATCGTCCAGCAGCCTCGTTCTTGTGTTTCATAATTTTCAATTTCCTAATCGTATAATTCTGCATCTGAGTTATATCCAACCAAATCCTAGTTTCCCAGATGAGGTTCACCATAATTATTGGATTCGGTACAGTCTTCATTATTTTGTATTTGGTATAGTTGTTAGATGTCGAATTCTTCATCAACAGGTTCGAATTACGGTTATAATTGGGAAGGATGAATGGGGATGATGACTTTCTTTCCATTCACTTTTAATTTTATTCTTTCCTTGTCTAAGGATATTGATGCTTTCATTTTTCTTCCCCATGATCGACCTACCAAGGCTGGGAAGGAGCTAGATCCTTCCTTAGGGTCGATAATTTCAAAGTTAATTTGAGTCGATATGCCTTTTATTGTTGTATCGACAATTTTCAAAACCCCGATGGGTTCGATTAGTCCTTGGTCGGCTAATTTGAGGTATATACCCAATTCGTATAGATGAGATCTTCCCAACTGTTTCCATGTATCTCATGTCATAATATTTACTTGTGAACTGAAGTTGAGAACGACTTGTCGAACATGATATTCTTCAGTTTCAAGATCAACAAGTGGGTCAGCATCACTCTTTTCTTTTTTATTCAAACTGTATATATTTTTAGTCTGTTTTTCTATATTATTTTTGTGTTTTATAGTATATAATAAGTTAATAAATTGAGACACCGATTTATCATTCTGTACTAGACTAAATATCTCTTTGAGTGTGTTTTGTTGTTTGTCATCGCTACAGCTTCTTGTCTAACAAAATCCTAAAACATGTCTGATGCATCATTGTATAATTTCTTTTGTTTTGATGGATTAGGGTAATCAATTTTCTCCTTAATTTTGCTTATACGTGGGTTATCATTTCTGATTTTCATCCCTTGTCGAGTTACTATATGAAAGTATTTGTGTGTATTACATCATGTTTCTGAACACACAGCAAAATATTAACGTTTTTCTTTTTATTAATCTTGTTGAGCATGGTGGCACAATCCTCTAGTGAGTGATTGCCCACATCACAGCTATTACAAAAATTTAGATCAGTTCTATCTTTGTATGGGAAGTCTACGTAGCAGTGTCCTTATTTATAACATGTAAAGCACTCGATGGGTCATCGTGGTCGATTGTCGTGATTTCTAGAAAATCATCCTCGACCTCCAAACCCTCCAGGACAGTTGTCGAACCGATGCCATATAGATGACCTTCATATATTTTATTATTTGGTTCATTTTGATCATTGTTTCTTGAAATGTTATCATTGTTCTGTGCGACTGCATTCATTTGGTAGACTGCTTGATAGTTTTGATGATTCTTTAGGTTTAAGTGGTAGTTGACCATTGCATGAATTTTTACCTCACAGATTGCACACCACGATGCTTTTCCATTCTTCATGTTGTATGGGAAATATTTCGTTGTATGCTCTCCATGTTCTTGACAAATGTCGCGGAAGCATTTTGTTTGAACAAAATGAACGTCTTGTCGACTTGTGTATTGTCGACAATTATCTTTAGTGTGTCCGGCCATGGACCATTTTGTGCACTAGGTGTCCTCATTTTTGAGGTTCAACTGTTTCAAATATTTCTGCATGATTTCTAGCTGTTCTTCCAGCCTAGTGTTGACGGGATATGTTGGAAAATCCTCATCCATTTCTACCTGCAGAGCTTTGGTAAGTGCGTCTTCATATGTTTTAAACGTCTTCAAGCTTATATGCCGTCAAATTTTCTGTGACAGACTTGCCAAAAACCATTGAATTAATAATTGTTCATCATTTACATAGTCTAGTTGGCTAAGGAGGTCCTTCTATCGCTTATCATATTCCTGGATGGAATTTGCTGGTTTCTAAGATGTTGTTTTCAACTTTTTTGTTGCTAGATGTTTTGCATCTGGTGTTTTAAAGAAAGATAAGAATTGTTCCTTAATGTCTGCTTTGGATTCTTGGGGAGTTCTCTCGATATAAGTCATATACCAAGTCAATGATCTTTTTCATAAAGCACCGATGATCTGTGCCATTTTCTGTTCTTCGCCCGTAACTTGATTGGCCTCCCATATTGATTCACAGATGAACCAATGTCATTTAGGGTCTTCTTCACCTTCATAGAGGGGGATATGTGCTGATCTGTGACCCATGTCGGTGTCGATGTCTCCTTCGGGAAGTAGCGGTGGTGGTGGGGGTATTGGTATATTATGTGTATCTCATTGTTCACAACTGTTGTCGACGGAACTTTCCTTCCCGTCGGTCGTTTTGTTTGTTGTTTCTTCTCCCCCAAGTATTTGGTTTGGGTCGAATTCTTCTATCGATGTCCAATTGCACTAGTGTGCTTGCAAGTCCAACTGTTCTATTTCTTGTAAAGCTGTGTTTGGTGAGAAGGGTGCTCCTTCATGTGTCAGGTAGAGCACATGGATACTTTGGTTGGAAGGGTATGCTTGAAGTGTTACCCATTTTCCTTCCTCTGGTTGACAGATTACTAAATTATTATCATCATTTACTTCGTTTTCTAGTCAACTCCATATATCGAACTCACGAGCTCTTAGTCGTAGGTCCTCTTTGACAATGGCATGAATTTGGGTACTCGTATTTGTCAGAGATAGAGGTCTTATCTCCTAGGGAATTTCTAGTTGGAGAGCTTCTCGCTGCTCTGTCCACAAGTATTCTTCAATGGGTGATCCTTCTTCATCTATGCTTTCTTCCTGTCGGTCATGACCTGACTATGGCGGATTTATTTCTTGTTTTGTCACCCTGGTGGTCATTCCTCTTTGCAACGCTCTAGATTGATCTCTTCTTTCTTCCCTTCTTTTCCACCTCTTCTCTCTTTGTAAGTTTTGCAAGTTTGACGTACCTTTGTGTGTCACTGTCCATTTGATTTCCTTCTTAGGTCGACTTCTCATTGCTGGTGATGGTATTTTCTTTAGTCAACTAGAATCCTTTTTACTCTACCCCAACAAATGACCAACTACCCCCCCATAGCCTACCCGACGCTTTTAGAAAGCTCGGATAGTTCTATTTATTTGCTTAGGAAGTACTCCCACTCCCTTTCGGCAATGAATTTTTCCCACTTCTTATGTTTCTCCATCCAGTTAGTATTTGGTGGCGGTTCATGTAGTGATGGACAAGGTTCTACAATATGTCCCAATCCCTTCTCAATTAGGAATTTGAACAAAAGGGTTGGTAAGGAGCAAAGAAAATGCTCAGTGAGGTATGTATAAAACCTTTTCTCAATGCTTTCGACTGAGACTCTTTCCTCCATGGCTTGTTCTTCACAAAATTCATCTGTGATCTTTTCAAACCACTCTGACAAGTTTGTTCGTCCACCTCGAATCAGTTTCTCCAGTAACTCTTGGTCTTTAGTTTCTTCCGACTTCTTCATCCAGAAATTCTTTCAATAGTCGAGGTACTGACTCTACAAAGTTCTCATGTGTTTCGGTGAAGAATTTCTTCTTTTCCTAAGCAATGGTTAATCTGTTTCTTCTCGCATAGTTTTGTAAGTAATTTGCAATCTTACGCTCCCACCAATTCTGAATCTCTTGCTCTGATATCATCTACGCATGGTTATGCCATCCATATATGTACTACCGGCAACAGAACCAATGTTGTAATCTCACAGATCACATAAGGTTACCAATAATACACATAAAGAATCATATACACATATAGAAACAAGAGACAAGAATAGGTAAAGGAATAACATATTATACTATCACATGAGGGTCCATACATATATCAAAACTGAACCAAGTTCTTAACTGGCTCAACAACCTATTATATATGATTTACAAAATGGTTACGAGTAACTACTTGTCGGTTCGGTCAATTGACACGACCTTTGGAGGCCGACCTAATCTCCGATTAGTCGGTTAACTCGACTAGTTGACTCACCGACTAGCTCCTCCAACAGTTGTCTCTATCATGCATTAGTTGGATCTAAATATCTCTTCCAGAAGAGAAAGATGATTGATGTTCTTAGGAGTAAGAATTTATGGACATTAGTTAAAGGTGATCAAACAAAACCAATCGATGCAAAAGACTTATCAATATGGGAAGATTAATGTCATAAAGCAAGATGAATCATTGGACAGACAATTTTAGATAGTCTACAGGTACATATTGAGGTTGAGGATAGCCCCATTGAGGTATGGAAAACCCTAAATTATTTATTTAATAAAAGTGATGATGTTTCTACTTACTATCTTGAAAACAAAATCCATGAGTTAGACGCTAAATATTTTGATAGAATAGAGTCATTTCTTGCTGAAATTAAAACCTATAATGAAAAGTTAAATAATTGTGGTAAAAATTACAAGAATAATGGTAACTCTCTTACTATTCTTATTGAACAAAATTTACTTTCATGTTTTGATATGTGCATCCAAACTAGGAATAAATCCATTGAAATGTCTAAAAGAACTATGAAACCAACTTTTGAAGATTTTTGTAAAGGTTTGACAAATGAACAAGATAGATTAATTGCTTATATTCAGTTGTATAATAGTAAATATATAATGGCACATTCACAAATGATTTTTCATAAGAAGATCAATCCCAGTCTCCGGCATCTATTTATTTCTCCTCCTTGTCTCTCTCTCTCTCTGTCTCTCATGTGAACTTGAGTGAGTGTGAGGTGTGTATTAATAAGGGAGGGAACCTCTCTATTTATACTAATCAAGTGATTGACCTATTACATGGCTAGGGATGACCTCTTACCCTAACAGGCCTGACTTCTCTTAGAGAGACTCCAAATACACATTACATGATGTTACACTGGGGACTATTTCCTCGACTTACAACAAAGGTTGTACCTCAAGGTCTATACACAATAAGGACATCCTGAAAGGAGGTAAACACATCTCTGATGGGGGTACACCAAAATATAATGATAATTTACATCAGAATATCTTTTGAAGTTACAAATACATCAACAATATGCACAACTTATCGTTTATGGTTTCTTCAATAACAATATTGACCCCTTTATTTTCCAAATCATGCACTTTTATCTCTGCAATATTTCTCAAAATGAACAAATTGATTACAATAGTAGAAATGTGTTGAAATTTCTTTAAATTTTTTTAGATGATATCTTTAAACAATTAGCCACTAGAAGTTCACTGAAATAACAACATGCACAAAATCATAAGAACACAAGAACATAGATATTTTCCTTGGGGAAACCACAAGGGAGAAGACCCCGTAAAACTTCCTCTGCATAGAACTCAACCAGTACATTGTAAAACTCAGACAACATCTTCCTCCTTCTTTCTATTGCGCCACCACTTCACTCTCTTGCTAAGAACATCTCAAGTGTGTGAGTACAAATGAAGGGAGGCGCCTCTTATTTTTATTCTTCTGTTGACTTGACCTCCAACTTAGTGGGGTCAAATTCACTAGCTGCTAGGGCCGACTTGTCCAATTGGACATTACAAATAGCATTTATTATAACAACACTTGGGTACTAATGACATGACTTACATCCAGAGATTTACATTTCTTATTTTAATGACTTTGAAAAGACCTAACTCATCTCCCTAGGGAGGAATACAATATTACTTGGATTATCTTCTTAAGTTACAATAAAATTAACACGCCCTCTTAAATAGGAAGGTATTCAACATCTACTACTACAACTGTACAACTATCTGGTGAGACTCTATATGCCATATGAAGTTTTGGAACACTTGTCTAACATCTTTATCATTGATCTCATCTGGAACATCTTTTGTAATCTTCATCTTATAGTCTTCATATTTTGTATATTCTTGAACATCTTCGTTTTGTCTTTGCCATCTTCTGGATATTCTTCTTGTAGTCTTTGTCTCTCATACATTCTCGAACATCTTCTATTTATCTTTGCCATCTTCTGGATCTTCTTCTTTGTCTTTCGTACAAATTTGATCATGTTTTATTTGTCTTCTACTTGAATCAACTTCTGAGCCTTCTTCCATAACATCAGTATGTGAATACTGAATCTTCTTCTGTCACATCAGTATGTAAATACTGAATCTTCTTGATTTCTATTATCTGCAATATCAGTGTAAGGATATTGACAACATTAGCTATCATCATTTAGCACTAAAAACTTAACCATAACTTATGCTAGAGAATTATCTACATAGTCAGCATAGAGATGTTGGAACATCGATATCATTATCAGTATATGAGTATTGAAATAATATGTGGCTATAATCATTAGTGTATCATTACTGATACAGACTCAATCAGTCATCGAGCATAATAATTTTAACAACCGTCGTCATCTCAAGCAATCATCAAGCATGATATCAATCATCAACAATCAACTACTAACAACATATGTAGCAATCATCAATCATCTCATCTGACATCAACAATCAGTATAGTAATACTGTAACAACCATCAAGCTATTAAGCAATCATAAACAACTAACAATATATCAATACTGTATTAAGCATCTCAGCAGTCATCGACAATTAGTATATCAGTACTGAAAAAACTATCAATATTTTTAGCAATCATCAACAATCAACAGTATAGAAATACTGTAACGATGATCAAGCATCTCAACAGTCATCAACAATCAATATAGCAATACTGAAACATCTATCAAGATTTTTAGCAATTATAAAAAATCAACAATATAGAAATACCGATGATACATCTTGTTCTTCATCTTCTTTGAAGCAGCATCACAGTGAGTTATCTGGTAGATCCATCCACGAATTTTGTCTAACTTACTAACTATTTCAAGCCAAACAAGCCTAGTTATACAGATGGACTCCCTAGGGACCAAACAAGCCTTGTCTGTCTTACTAACCCTTTTGGTCCAAACAAGCCTATCCAGATGTACCCTCCCCTAGACTGACCTACTGACCACTGCATCCAACATCTACTGTCACTCCCTCTTTCAAGAGAGGTCCTTTCGGACCAGGCCAAGCTTGTCTTGAAAGTATTCAAACTTTACATGAGCCAGAGGCTTAGTCAACACATCTGCTACTTGTTCCTCAGTGGGAACAAACTTGATATTTACAGCTCCCTTCTGCACCATGTCCCGTATGAAATTATATTTGATCTCAATGTGTTTCGACCTATCATGAAATACAAGATTCTCTATCATCTTGATACAACTATGATTATCACAAAGGATATCAATGGCATCTATCTTTGCATCGAATAATCCTGACAACATCTTTCAAAGGCATACTACTTCATTGTAGGCTGAACATGCTACGATATATTCTACCTCGGTTGTGCTAAGTGCAATACTGGTCTACTTTATACTGAACCAAGAGATCATGCAATATCCCACACTGAAACAACATCCCGATTTACTCTTCCTATATTTTTCACTTCCACCCCAATCTGAATTTGCATATCCATGCAACTTGATCTCTCCACTAGATGTATATCTGAGCCCATAATCTAAAGTTCCCTTTAGATACCTCATCACATGCTTTGCACCAATTAGATGAACGTGTTTAGGATTCACCATGTACTGACTTAATGTGTTTACTACAAAACATATATATGGTCTGGTATTGGTGAGGTACATCAATGAACCAATGATCTGTCTATATAGTGTGACATCAATAGCTTCTGAGGTGTCATCATTCAATAGCTTCAAACTAGTAGTCATTGGAGTGGTCATAGCTTTGAAATCTAGCATTCCAAATCTTTTGAAGATTTCAACAGTTTACTTTCCTTAATTTAGAAAAATCTCTTCTGAATGTTTCCATACTTCAAGACCTAGAAAGTAGTGCATCATTCCAAGGTCCTTCATTTCGAATTTTACAACAAGCCTCTTCTTACATTCGATAATTGACTTATCTTCACCCGTTAAGAACAAATCATCTACATACAATAACAAAATTGAAAATCCATCTTCATTAACCTTTTAGTAAAGGTTGGAGTCTTTACTCTTGGTAAAGCCTAAGCTCATTAGGAATCCATCGATCCTTCCATACCATGCTCTGGGTGCTTACTTTAATCCATACAATGCTTTCTTTAGTCGACATACACGAGTCTTCTGATCATTTATCTCGAATCCTTGTGGTTGTTTGATATAGACTTCTTCTTCAATTATTCCATTTAGGAATGCCATCTTTACATCTAGTTTATGTAGCTTCCATTTCATGTTGGAGGCAAAGGAAATAACAGTCCTTATAGAGGTGTACCTTGCTACTGGGGAAAAAAGTCTCTTCATAATCAATTCCCTCTTTTTGAGAGAATATTCGGGCTACAAATCTAGCCTTATATTTTTCTACACTTCCATCTGCTGAGTGCTTAGTTTTGAATATCCATTTAGAGGATACCACTGACTTGTCCTTTGGTCCACGCACTATTTCCCATACATCATTCTTCATAATATATTGGTATTTTTTGACCATTGCATCAACCCACTCCTTTTGTTTTATTTCTTCTTCAAAACAAGATGGTTCTTTATCAACTAGATCTCCCATCAAAGCCATGTAGTTGGGGTATGTCTTTGGCTTCTTCCTTTCTCAGATGGCTCCTTCGGGAGCACCAAGTCTTTTTGCTTCTTCAATTGCTTCACGGGCCCAGGCATGTTTTTTCTTTCAAGAAACCAGTTCACTTGGTAAATATTTAGGTAGCTGGGGTTCTTTCATCTCATGATATTTAGGTATTGAGTCTTCTTCTTCAAATTTGACTTCTCTAGGACTTTCAATAGTTTTGGGAGTTTCATGCTCCTCTTCATCTTCCTTGTATTTTCTTGATTTCTTGAAAGCTAAATATTCATCAAATGTAACATCTCTGCTAATCTTGATTTAACGGTACCCAGGGATATATATATGATAGGATTTTGATTGTTCACTATATCCTACCAACAATCCTTTCTTCCCTGAAGAATCTAATTTTGATATTTTCTCCTTGGGAATATGAATGTATACAGGACAACCAAAAATCTTAAGATGACTTACCTCTGGTGTTTTTCTGGAGAACATTTCTTCTGGATTTTTATTCCCAAGAGCACTGTGAGAGATTTGATTCTGAACATATACTGTTGTTCGTGCTGCTTCTGCCCATACCTACAGTGGGAGATCTTGGTAATGTATCATAGCTTTCACGGCTTACATGATAGATCTGTTCTTCCTTTCCACCACACCATTTTGTTGCAGATTGTAGGGGATGGTGAGCTCCCTCTTAATTTCAACCTCTTTATAGAAATCATTGAACTCATTTGAAGTAAATTATCCTCCATTGTCTGACCTCAGAATCTTGATTTTATTTTCCGAAAGGTTTTTTACTAGAGCTTTAAACTTTTTGAATCTTTCAAATACTTCATCCTTATTTTTCAAGAAGTATATCCAAGTCTTTCTGGAGTAGTCATAAATGCAGGAGGCATAGTAAGAGTACCCACTTAATGAAGTGGTTTGCATTGGACCACATATATATGAGTGAATAATATCTAGGATCCCTTTTTCCCTACTATTACTTTTTAGAAAGGTATTCTTAGTATTCTTCCCTTGTGGACATCCTTTGCACACTCCTTCATTTTTTACCTGAATTTCTGGTAAACCAGTTACCACCTTGCTTACAATTGGAATAGCCTTGTAGTGAAAATGAGCAAGCCTTCTGTGGCATAGCTCACTTGGATTGATGGTACTGGTTGTTAATGCAGAATATGTATGTCCCTTTAGTTTGTAGAGACCTCCTTCTTCAACTCCAATCTCTACTACATCATCGATAGTTTTTCCTTTGGTCCACATGAGGGATTTTCCATCGATAAAGGAAACTCTGAAGCCTTTATTGTCTTAAGTTGAAATGGAGAGAAGATTATTCTTTAGTCTTGGGACATATAGGACATCCTTCATCTTCATAGGTTTTCCAGGATCTAATTTATAAGATGCTTCTCCTGGACCTTTAATTGGATATTGGGAATCATCTCCAAGCATTACTTTGTGTGGAGATTCCTTTTGTTCAAGGCATGAGAGTGACTCCTTGAAACCAGTCATGAGTTTGGAGGCACCAATATCAATCAGCTAGGTATCATTTCCTGGTGAGACTGATCCAGTTAGGGTAGAGATCAAAACATAATCTTCACTGGAATCTTCATCCTTATTTGTTTCCTCTTATTCTCCTTGATCACTGTCTTCATCATCATGTGCATGAAACCTTCTCATCTTCTTGAGTTTTTCTGCTTTCATGGGATAGTTGATTGCAATGTGTCCTAAATTGTGATAGTTGAAGCATTCAAAGCTTGAGAAATCTCTCTTGGGTCTTTTAAGCCCTCGAGTCTTAGGAGGATGGTCATGGCTCTTTATTTTTCCTTTGGTATGAGAAGTTAAAGCTTGATCCTCATTTTCATTTAGCTTTTCTTCTCTGAATTCTATCCTCTCTTCTTCTTGGACACATTCTTCCCATAAATTCTAGAATTTGGTTATCTTCCTTCTTGAACAAATTCCTCAGATGAAAGCTTCCCGATCTCTTGGAAGGCCATTCAAGGTTGTCATTACAACCTCTGCTTCTTCAACCATGTCACCGATGGCTTCTAATTGATCCTTGATTTGAGGTACTCTTGTGAAGTAAGATTGCATAGTTTCTGACTTCTGAGCTTTTACACCTTTGAGTTGATTCCTCAGGGCCATCTTTCTGTTAATGTTCCTTCCTTCAAATAGAATTGATAGGGCATTAAACATTTCTTTTGGAGTCTCCATGGATGATACCTGATGGATCAGGTTATCTTTGATTGAATCAACTATGATTCTCTTAGCTATGATCATATCCTTTTTGTGCTTGCCTTTAGGTTTAGCTTCTTTTGGTTCTTTCACTTCCTCTTTCACAAATTGATATAGATCATTCTCTTAGAGGATGAGCATGATTATGTACTTCCATGCTCTGAATTTTTCAGCCCCTTCAATCTTTTCATCTAGCTTGTTATTCTTTGTCATCTTTAAGAAACTAAGAACCTCAAATGGAAATAGATAAAAGAATACTTACTTGCAGAAGACAACACATGATTCTGAGGTTCTAGGGTTTGGAGTAGAAACCCTAATTTTGCAGCTGGGATCACATGTGGAGTTGAATGATGGAAAATATGCACCCTCCTAAGGTGAGGTAGACTTTATCTTCCTTTTTCTGAGATTGATGATGAAAACCCTGCAAAATTGAAACCCTAGTTTGTCACAGTAGCAGTAACAGGTCCAAAATTGAAAATTCTTGGATTTCAGTTTTGTCAACACATAAAGATGCGCCCTTCAAAGGCGAGTTGGAGGAGCCTTATTTTCTGATTGATCTACCGAGAGGTTTGATAAGAACAACAAACCCTAGTTGTGTAGTGTCTCCTTTCAGGGTCGCTCTGATACAATGTTGAAATTTCTTTGAAATTGTTTAGATGATATCTTTAAACAATTAGCCACTAGAAGATCACTGAAATAAAAACATGCACAAAAACATAAGAACACAAGAACACCGATATTTTCCTCGGGGAAACCACAAGGGAGAAAACCCTGCAAAATTTCATCTGCATATAACTTAACCAGTACATTGTAAAACTTAGACAACAACTTCCTCCTTCTTTCTTCTGCACTACCACTTCTCTTTCTTGCTAAGAACAACTTGAGTGAGTGAGTACAAATGAAGGGAGGCACCTCCTATTTATATTCTTTTGTTGACTTGAACTCCAACTTAGTGGGACCGAATTCACTAGCTGCCAGGTCTGACTTGTCCAACTAGACATTACAAATAGAATTTATTATAACAACACTTGGGTACTAATGACCCGACTTACATCCACAGATTTACATTGGTTCTTTTAATGAATTTGACAAGACCAAACTCATCTCCCTAGGGAGGAATACAATATTACTTGGGATATCTTGTGAAGTTACAATAAAATTAATAAAATGTACACTTGATCTTGGCCCATCCCTTCCTCTTCGTATTTCACAGTATCCTTCTTTGCTTCTTCCTGTACCTCTAGAGGTGGATGCATTTCCTTGATAATTATTGGAATTATGTGAATTCTATTGATATTGATTATAATTATGATAAATTTGATTGTGATATTTTCCCTTGCTTATTCCTCTTCCTCTATACCTTTTGGAAAAGCATGGTCCTTTTGTTCATTTCTAGTGTTTTCTTCAACATTTAGCAAGTAACCACTCAATTCATCAACTTGTCATTTTAATTAAATCTTTGGAGAAAATAATATTGGTGGTGAAAATTTCAAATTTAGGCACATGCGCAATGCTTCTTAAATTTTCTCACACATTCTTCTTTTCAGAATATCTTCACCTACTGACCTCATTTGATTTACATGGTCCTACATTTTTTGTGATATAATCATTCGTTGATTCGTTACCACACATCTTACCATTTTCAATTTTTTTCTTAATATTTTAAATTTTCTATTGTTGCACCTTCATATGCATTCTTTAGTATATCCAATGTTTTTTTAGATGATTTTGTAACAATGATTCTTGGAAATATGGGTTCATCCACTGCACTACCTATGAGAAAACATGATTCATTGTCTTTCTTTATAATATCCTTTTAATATTTCTTTCCATTATCATTCGTGTTTTATATTAGTAATTAGAAGGATAATCATACCCTTCGGTTACACGTTCTCATAAATATTTAGTGATAAATATAGGTTGCATTCTTTTTCTCCAATAAAAATAATTTGTGCCAATGAGCTCAAGTAACACAATTTTACTTGTTTCTATGAACTTGAAAGATAGAACAATGGGATGCAAAATCAACACAATTTGTTAGAATTCAACCTAGGATAAAAATAACGTGTCTAGAAAATGGAACTTAACCACCACATATATATATATATATATATATCTATATATATATATATATATATAAGGTTTTTTCAGTTAAAAAAAACACAACACTCTTGAAATTACAAGAAAATCTCCAGTTAATCATTCCTTTAATGAAATGTGAAAGGTATTTTTTAATATCACCCCTTTTACTATTTGTATTTGTACTTAAAAAAAACCTTTACAAGTTTTGTATCATGTGCACAACCAAATCACTAATCTAGACATTTTTTCAAACACTCTCTCATCTCTCATTCCTTGAGAGAATGCACAATTGTTTTTGTTTTAACATAGCACACATGAAAACAAAATCACACTCATTCAACAAATGTTATGTGCATTTCCTGCACTTTTGACTTCAAATAAAAAATTACTTTGTTTTAGACATGATAAAAAGAAAATCTAAGAAAAAAAAATTCCTCCTCGCCAACCATGCCTTTAATATTTTTTCTCCTTGGGAATATGGAAAACAAGGTATTTTGAAGTAGCATGTTGTAGGAAGGTGTCCCTTTAGGACCTCTTATATGGCATCATATATTATAATGCAACGTATAAGTATGTGTGCAAACTCTAAAAGGATCAGTTGGATGATACTCTTTTTCTTGCGGTAAAGCTAACAATGACCCATTGATGCTTGTTTGATCGATTGGAAGTCTACTAACTCATGTAACCTATCCGTCGAATAAGGATATTTTCTTTGATTGCTAATAAGTGCATATAGATTCGACTATGGAAGAACATTGGCCACCATTTTCTCTTAAACGATGTTGTTGACTACATGTGGGTCGATGATTGTTTAGTTCGACCACATGGAGACTGCTGAGTAAAAATAATACTACACTGAAGTATTTTGTAAATGTGGTTCCATTCCTTTCTTTGGTTGATGTCGAAATTTAGTCAATTGTAAAATATGGTCGATGTTGAAATGTAGTCAATTCTAAAATATGGTCCATGTTGAATATTAGTTAATATTATTTTATTCAATAGTTTTTTTTTATGGTCAAAACTTGGTTAATACTTCTTTGTGGTTGATCTCTACTTCGAGTCGATGTCACTTGGGATTAATATTCAAAGTGGGTCAGTTGAAGTCGAGCAAAAACATATGTAACAGTCAAAGTCCTAATCAAAAGTATGTATTTGAGTCGACAAAGTCACGAATGTCAATGTGACTTTATTATAATATTTGAAGTTGATTAATGCATATAGGGGATGAAACATGTGTTGATGAAATTGTCATTGATGACAACATGGACTTGCAGTGACCCCACAGGTTATCATTGATGCCACCAAGTCCCCACCTGAAGTACCTTGGATCCCTTACAGAGTGGGTTTATGCCTTGAAGCACCTTGTATCCAGTTGAAAAGGTCCCTGCACCCACAATACTGGATTTGGATGCCACCACCTTGCTGAGGAGGTTGAAGACCCTGTTGATGGTTTTAAATACCTTGGAGATGGTACCGAATATTTGATGGGAAATGGAGAATCCCTAGATGGGTTGGAGAAGCATTAATGACCCATTCTTTGGTCATTCATGCTCTGATGGTGTCATGGTACCCCATAAGAAGACCCAGCTACCCCACAGGTGATGTCATTATGGATATTGACCCTTGGAGGTCTCCTGGTGTGGCTAAGGTGACTGAAGAAGTCCTTGATCTCACACTAAATGGTTTGATGACCTTGCAACCCTTGTTGAGGTCATGGAGCTCCTATATGATGGTGATGATCTTGTATGGTCCTTGACAGGCTATGGAACCCTTGGTATGATGAGGAAAGCCCTTGGAACCCCAGATGACAACCCTGATACTCTTGCAAAGATCATGGAGCCCACTAGTTGCATTAGACATGGTTAAATGGCATGATGATATGGTATTTGGTGACTTAATGAAGTCATGGAACCTTGTGAAGACATTGATTCCCATTTATTGCAATTGATGTGGTTAAGGAACCCAAACACATATTGGCTTTATGTTGATGTCAAGTATCCAATTAAATAATTTCCAAACAAGACTATTTGTAAATAATGTTTCACCAACCTACTAGTTCCCTAGGTTGAGATAGAGAAATAAATTTTGTAATAAGGGGATATGGGACCCAAAAGGAATTTAATTTACCATATTCACATTTAATTGGGTCACATAAATTATAAATTCTAAGAAAATAAGGTGGCATGAGTTCATGAAGACACTTGGAAGCTTGTGGAGCCTTTGGGTGACTAGATTCCTTGCACACTTGGCATGATATGCATCCAAATTCGAAAAAATGGGTAATGTAACATTATTGGATGGTTATGTTTTGTAAAATATCATATAATTATCCAAGTAATTCGAATTGGTAAAGGAGGGTCACTCCCATGGAAGAGGAAGAGACTAGAAG
The DNA here is from genome assembly GCA_001517045.1 of Pseudotsuga menziesii. Classification (NCBI taxonomy): domain Eukaryota; kingdom Viridiplantae; phylum Streptophyta; class Pinopsida; order Pinales; family Pinaceae; genus Pseudotsuga; species Pseudotsuga menziesii. The sequence goes on from LPNX010367516.1 coordinate 683,226, forward strand.
ACAAGGTGTGCCACTTGGAAGGAGATTCTATGCACTCTATGACAACAAATGATGGAAGATTCTATGACAAGTATGGAAAATTCAGACCTGATTGCTGACATATGAAAAATATGACATGTTAGGGATAAAAATACCTACCAAGAGGTTGAATTTTGGAGTTAGAGGCAGCCATTCGAATTGGGGAAAGAATTGGAGCATGAAGAGGAAGACAAGTGTCATGAGAGTTACTAAACCACTAAGATGAGTTGGAGGAAGATAATGAATGGAAATTTGACCTTAAGAGGCCTCATGAAGTTAATAAAAGGATTTCATGAGGAATGATAATATCTTTTTATCATTTTTTAATTGGGATTTGGCATTTTGGAGAGCTTTTGCTTGTCCATTGCATGGTGAGTGCACACTTACTCTGCCAGTGAACCAATTTTGAGGGAGTTAGATTCCTTTCCAAGTTGGTTGATGGAGAGGCCATTCAGAAATATCATGGGATATTAATGAAGGATTTTTATTTTCATTTTGAATGTCATACATTTTAATTCTCATCTATCTCCCCATTATCTCATTCCTTCTTCTCCATTTCCCCACACTCACATTTGATGACGCACTTGTTGGAGTGATTCTTGCGCATTGTTGAGGATGGTTAATGCCCAAGATTTTATTTATTATTTATGGATATTTAATACCATCTCCATATTATCTGTTAGTATAAATATCATAAATACATGTATGAAAGGATCACATTCCCCGTGCTCTTGAATAACTAGTTTTCATGGATTTGGCTTCAATATTGAAGTTGCTTTATATCAGATTTGTATGAGGACATTTATATGAGTTTTATGATGATTGTGAATAAATATATGATGTATGGATCTGTAATATTATGTTCACATGCTCTATAAGTCTAAATAACAGGGATACATGTATGAAAATATTGCATACTCATACCCTTGTATCACTAGTCTTCATGGATTTGGATTCAATCTTGAAGTAGTTTTATACCAGATTCGTATGAGGGATATTATATGAGTTGGATGATTTTTTGAAATACATATATAATGTATGACTCTGTGATTTAATTTCCATAACCTCTGTGGGTATAAATCCAAGAAACTCATGTGTGAAAAGCTTGCATTCCGATGCCATTGAATCACTAGTTTCCATGACTTTGGCTTCAATATTGAAGGATCCTTGTATCATATTTGTATGAGGAATGTTATATGAGTTTTATGATGTTGTGACATCCATATATTATATGTTACTCTTTAATTTAATGTCCCTATGATATGTGGGTCTAACTCTAAGAAATCCATATGTGAAACTCTTGTAGTCCCATGCCATTGAATCACTAGTTTCCATGACCTTGGATTCAATATTGAAGAAGTATTGTATCAGATTTGTGGGAGTGTTTTCCTTGGATTTTTATTCTATTGGAGAATAAATTTTTATTCCACTAGGTTTCATATTACTCTTAGAACCATATATTCTACCTTTCCTATGTGAAAGTCTAGCTAGTAATGCAAATTTCCCTTAGGCAATTTCTATGAAAGTTACTCTACAATTGTTGCAGACCATAATACATTTACAGAACTTAATAAAAATTATTAAGGACATACATTGATGTTAAATACTCATTCCCATACTCTTTTCTTAAATTTGGGAGGTTCGTACTTGATTTGGAGAGCTAGTTTGGCCAACACCCTTAGGGGAATTCGAACACAAATTCCTAGTAATTATGGTATTTTTGTCATTAGAATAAAACAAGTTTGTAGAGGTATAAAGTCTGATATAAAGTATCCATAAAAAACCTTGGGATGTTTTAATACTTACCATACCATACCCTTTAAAATTTGGGACCATTTTGTGAAAGTTGGAACCCTCTAGAGTCATGACTAGTTAAGCTCAAATTTTTCCCAATTTGTATTCTCCAAAATTTCCAAAAAGGGACATTACAGTAGTATCAGAGCATGGTATTGGAACCTATTGAAGTTATGGATGATATATATTAATTTAAGAAACTCATTAAGTCATATTGTGATGATACGACCAAGCAGGTTATGCAAGTATTCAAATTGATGGCTGGCCAACTTAGGGGTAAGATGAAACAAGGGGTAGTAGAAGTTTCCATCATGTAGAGACACATAATACCATTAAATTTGAATACTTTGATGATTTTTTTAATGGATATAAGAACTATAATGAAAATGTGAATTCATTAAGGGACAATTAACAATCCACAATTTGGGAGGAGCAGGAAATGAGAAAAAATCATCCTACTTGCGAAAAGAGCCTAGATACACCATTAAAGGAAGAAACATAGAATCATGAAGTGGAGCATCAATTACCTAAATATGGTTGCAAAGAATAACATAAAGAGTAAAGTTAATACAATCAAACAATACTTGCTTATGGGGGTTGTGCAAATCAAAGAGAATCTACAAATGGATCCTTGAATGATGAAGGAGTACCTACTGATGGGTGCTCACAACTCTATGTTGGTGAGATAGAGATCAGATTTGAAAATGTTGCTGCAATACAAAGTTCTCATAAGCATGAATATTAATACCTTGTGATAGATAATGAAGAACCAACATCAACTTCCCCATCACCGCTTGAGCTTCAAGAAGTTGATCAAATCAAGAAAAAAGAAGAAGAGGAGGTTCATTCCCATGAACCATCCTTCATTGAAGGGTATTTGAGGATGAGTGAAATGGATATCCATGAGGCCCTTAGCATACTCCATGACACTAAATAATTTGTGTCAAATTATTGTTGGAAAATTTCTTCATTGGAGGAGCCATCCTTCCTTGAAGACATGGAGAATATTCAAAGAGAAATGTGCAAAATTGAAGGTAATTTCATGTCTTTGATTTTTGATAGAAACAATTTGGTTAAGCTTAACGAATGGTTACATGAAGCATACTTGAATAATAATGAGGATATTCATAAGCTCAAAATTAAAAATTAAAAACTTCTTGAGAGGTTGCAAGATACTTGTCCTTCCTCCTATGTTTTCGATTGTCATATTGGAAATTGCTTGGAGTATTCTCATGACATGAGGGATCACGAGAAAGATGGAAAATTGCAGGTTCTTTATTTGTTTGAATATGAGCTTGATAAGATCCAATCACTATTTGTTGTGGAAGAGGAACTTGAGTTTCCTCTTGAAGATGGGGGCACACTTTTTGAAGAAGTGCATGATTCCACTACCTTGGAACCAACCCATGAGGAAAGTTTTTCATTTTTAAGGGAGGTGCATACTCCTACCCCTATGGATTCTGCACATGATGAAAATTTTTCACTTTCTAATCATTTGGGTGAGTTGGTTCTTTCTCCTACATCCTACACTTCCAAATTTTGTAGCATTCATCCTAATGAAGTATGGGTGAAATTTTTATTTTTTATGGTGCCACATGAAGAGTATGGACTTTCTATCTCTCCTTTTGATGATGACATGATTAGAGAACCATATTATTTACATTTGCAACAAAATCCCTTGTTACAATATGATGATACAAAACAACATGGATGCACCTATGGTATTCACTTGAGTCACTTGGAGACTCATGATTTTCCTTGTCCCTTGCCTAGTCCATTTGATGTTGGAGGAACTTCATCCCACACTTGGGTGAAGATATATATGACTGAAGAACATTATTATTGGCATAAACATCCTTTTTTATTTCATGTTGATATACATATTCATGGGTGAGTTGATGAGACTTCTTGGAGCCAATTGAAGTCTTCATGTTTTCTTTGCTCCTTATTTGGTTCAGATTTTGGTGGAGGTTCTTCATTCACTTATTGGATGAAAGAACACATGGATGATTATCTTGATGCACATTATATGTTTTTGGAGAAGCATTATAGGACATGGGATCGTCACCTATTTCATCAAGGAAGATCTAATATAATACTTTATGCTTTTGTGTATGGGCCACATGATGATATACTTACTTGGATGTACAAGCACTTTCATGATTCTTTGATGAGGTACATTCTTGATGTACATTTGTATGATGTTGTTATGTAATTTCATGGTCTATATTTTGTACTCATGATGTTATTAAGGGTGCAATACCAACAATGGGATCCTGGAATTGCTTGGTTTCATCTCACTTGGAGTAGCAGTTCGATTGTTGGTTTGAGAAAGAAAAGCAACCTTAAGTTATTTGAGTTCATCTTTGCAGAGCAGTGTTCTAGTTTCCTATGTGGGAGACCTTTTGAGAGATGGATTCAATTTTTAGATTCTTGGTTTTCATGGAATTTCATCATATACATTTCACACCATGCATGTATCAGGACATATGGGACCCTGGGATCATTTTTGGTCTCATTGGTTTCAATTGTGGGGGCAACAAGCAACATTGGATATTTAGTCACCACTTGAGAATATTATTGTAATCAGAGTAGTGCAGCAGCAAGCATGGTGGTTCCTCTCTAATATTTTCTTGGAATATTAAGAAAATCAAAGTTTGGTAACTCAGTACCAACTTCAAATAATTATATAGAAGCAAAAAGGGGTGAATGTTTAGAAAAGGTTTCCAAAAAATGGCAGTAAAGATTATTTGCACAAATTTGGTTTTTATGGATTTGATTAATCCTTTTGGTTTTAGTGGTGATGATACATGATATATCAATATGAAAAATCCACATCTCTTTACTTTTTGGAACACAAAATTCCAGTAAAAGAGTGCCACTACTAAAACTGCGGCTAAAGAAAATTAATGAGCATAACCATAACATAGCACTTGGTGCAAAGGAAGGTGTACCAAATGAGGATTCCACTTGGGAATATGAAAAATATTGCAGAATACAAATTTTTAATTGCTTGAGTACAAGATATCTTGAGTGGGGAGGTTTTTTCATGTCCCCAATTAAATAATTTCCAAATAAGACTATTTGTAAATAATGTTTCACCAACCCACTAGTTCCCTAGGTTGAGATGGAGACATAAACTTTGTAATAAGGGGATATGGGACCCAAAAGGAGTTTATTTTACCATATTCACATTTAATTGTGTCACATAAATTATAAATGCTAAGAAAATGAGGTGGCATGAGTTCATGAAGACACTTGGAATCTTGTGGAGTCTTTGGGTGACTAGATTTCCCGCACACTTGGCATGATATTCATCCAAATTTGAACAAATGGGTTATGTAACATTATTGGATGGTTATTCTGTGTCAAATGTAATATAATGAGCCAAGGAATTATAATTTGTAAAGGAGGGTCACTCCCATGGAAGAGGAAGAGACTAGAGGACAAGGTGTGCCACTGGGAAGGAGATTCTATGCACTCTATGACAACAAATGATGGAAAATTCTATAACAAGTATGAAAAATTCAGACCTGATTGCTGAAATATGAAAAATATGACATGTAAGGGATACAAATAGCCACCAAGAGGTCTAATTTTGGAGTTAGAGGAAGCCATTTGAATTGGGGAAAGAATTAGAGCATGAAGATGAAGACACGTGTCATGAGAGTTACTAAACCACTAAGATGAGTTGGAGGAATATCATGAAGGGAAATTAGACATTAGGAGGCCTCATGAAGTTAATAAAAGGATGTCATGATTAATGAGAATATATTTTTATAATTTTTTAATTGGCCTTTGGAATTTTGGAGAGCTTTTGCTTGTCCATTGCACGGTGAGTGCACACTTACCCTGCTAGTGAACCAATTTCGAGGGAGTTGGATTCCTTTCCAAGTTGGTTGATGGAGTGGCCATTAATAAATCCCATGGGAGATTAATGAAGGATTTTTATTTTCATTTTGAAATTCCTACAGTCAAATTCTCATCTATCTCCCATTTCTCTCATTCCTTCTTCTCCATTTCCCCATACTCACATTTGATGGCGCACTTGTTGGAGTGATTCTTGCGCATTCTTGAGGATAGTTGATGCCCAAGATATGATTTATGATGTATGTATCTGTAATATCATCTCCATATTATTTGTAAGTCTAAATATCAGAAATACATGTATGAAAGGCTCGCATTCCCTGTGCTCTTGAATAACTAGTTTTCATGGATTTGGATTCAATATTGAAGTAGCTTTATATCAGATTTGTATGAGAGAATTTATATTAGTTTTATGATGATATGGAATCCATATATATGTATGGCTCTGTAATTCAAAATATCATAGATACATGTATGAAAAGCTTGCATACTCATGCTCTTGTATCACTAGTCTTCATGGATTTGGCTTCAATCTTGAAGTAGTTTTATACCAGATTCATATGAGGGATATTATATGAGTTGGATTATGTTGGGAAAGCCATATATAATTTATGACTCTGTGATTTAATTTCCATATCCTCTGTGGGTCGAAATCCAATAAAAACATGTTTGAAAAGCTTGCATTCCCATGCCATTGAATCTCTAGTTTCAATGACTTTGGCTTCAATATTTAAGGAGATTTGTATTAGATTTGTATAAGAGATGTATAATTTTGATTATGTTTTTAAATCCATATATTATATGTTACTCTATTGAATTTGCATGCCATTGAATCACTAGTTTCCATGACTTTGGATTCAATATTGAAGGAGTATTGTATCAGATTTGTGGGAGGGTTTTCCTTTGAGTTTTATGATGTTGGGGAAGAAATTTTTATTCCATATACAACCACCAGGTTTCATATTACTCTCAGAACCATATATTCTACCTTTCCTATGTCAAAGTCTAGCTAGTAATGCAAATTTCCCTTAGGCAATTTCTATGAAAGTTACCCTACAAATGTTGCAGACCATAATCCATATTAAGAACTTAATAAACATTATTAAGGACATTCATTGATGTCTGATAATAATTCCCATACTATGTTCTTAAATTTTGGAGGTTCGTATTTGATTTGGAGAGCTAGTTTGGCCATCACCCTTGGGGGAATTTGAACACAATTTCCTAGTAATTTTGGTCTTTTTGTCATTGGCCCCAAACAAGTTTGTAGAGGTATAAAGTATGATAAGAAGTATCCATAAAAAAACTTGGGATGTTTGAAGACTTACCATACCATGCCCTTTAAAATTTGGAACCATTTGGGGAAAGTTGGAACCCTCTATAGTCATGACTAGTTAAGCTTGAATTTTTCCCAATTTGTGCATTTCTCCAAAATTTCCAAAAAGGGACATTACAGTTGATGCCCATGATGGAAAATTTCACATGGAATGTAAATACTTAGTTTCTTGATGCAAACCTATGATTATGTGGAGGAAACACTCTCATGAATTTTAATGATATGGTTAACTATTGAAGAATATAAAATAATAAAATAATGAAAATACATGTAACAAGACCTAATGGCTTAACGACACCAAGGATGACAATTGAAGTGGTAAGAAATTTATGTGACAATTCAAAGTCAAAATAAAAATTATTAAAATACATCTTACCTTGTTGAATTCATCTCTAAAAAAATAATTTAAAATTAAAAATACAAATAATTTTTGGGGAAAGTCGACTCAAAATTATGGTAGAAAACCAGTCTAAATACCCCATCAAGTTTAATTTTTATTTGTGTGCAATTTTCACATCAACTTTGATATTTTTCGATTGAGGTCGACTATGAAATTCAGAGGTAGTAGCAATCCGAATTTACAGAGAAAGAAAAATAATTTTGGGTTTTATTTTGACAACAACAAGAGAGGATCCTTATCTTGGTCTGGGGATTTGTTTTTTTTAAAAGGGTTTCCACAACTTACTTCTTTTTACAACAGACTGTTCTTTGGAGTTTTTTTGGGTATGTTTTTGTATCCCTAATTTATTTCAGCAACGAAGGGTAAAATGATTCCCTAAAACAGTGTTGGAGGGTCCCTTCATGTACACAACAACATGCACAGACCCTAGTATGCGATCTTGATGATGAGCCTTTCTATTCAGCCTAAAAATAGTCCTATTTAATCATGGACACAAACATACCCAAATACTTGAGCTATCCCTCCACACCTGCAACAAACTGAAGTTTAATTTTTTGCAGACCTAACAAACTGAAGTTCAATTTTTTGCAGACCTAGGGTTTCCATAGACTACAGTCCAAAAAATTGCAGGCATATAGAGTCCGGTTTTTTTACAGTCAAGAGTATGAATTCTCATGCTACAACCGATTTTAAATATTATCTTTTACTTCTATTGGATGGATATATAGTTCTGGGTTCCATCAACAATGATAAAGTTGATTGTAATTGAAGTTTGATCACCAACAACAATCCAAGGTACTGAGATGAATCCAAGGTTTACACCAGTACCATTCCTTTTGGGAAGTAGCTGATAATGACTTAGGGTACAGTTCACTATGTCTTAATGACGATGTATAATCCATTTCTGGTATGTACAATAGATTAATTTATCTTAGCATGCATGAAGGTATATTATTTCATGAAGTGTGTTGATGATATGGTGATACAATGCATGCTAATGCAAATACAGTGATACAATAGACCTTTAATGCATGCACTATGTTTATGATACAATGCATTCTAGTGAAAATATAGTAGACCTTGTTTAATGATGATGACATACCTTGTGCATTGTGATGGCGTTATGGTGATACATGCATGTGATAACAATATGATGATGATGAAGTTTATGGTGTTTTCTAAATCTGAATTTTGATTGAATAGTAGAGACATCTCCATGTTCTATGACATGGCAACTTCTCTGAACACCTACAGATAGTTCTGAAAATGACAAGCAGCAGTGATGTCCTTGAAATCTACAATTTTGAGTAAGACAAATGCAATATGTTGATGATACTACCTTATACATCATATGCACTGTAATGGTACCCCATGTGATGATGACAGCCCTAGGATGATGACTGGAACACACAGAAATGGAGAATGCAGTGACATGTCCACAGCATATATATGTAGTGTGCATAAAAAAGAATGATAAATTGAACAAGTATTATTGTATGCATGTACAATGGTATACAGTGACATCCACACGATAAAGTGTACATATACAATTGTCTAAGTGAATTTTGTGATATGTAGATTGATTGTATATAGATGTGTGAAGACTTAATGTTGATGATGTATCATACATGAGGCATCCCTATTGACACATAAATTATGATGATGATATGATAGTGTCTTGGACATTGTAATACATACCTTGTGTTGATATAGCAAACCTTGATGACTTGATCCTAAGTTTGAAAGAGCTCCCGATGATGATGATGATGATGATAACTGCAATAAAGTGACATTGATTCCTTTAGAAGTGTCACCTGTATGAGCAGACTTTGAAAACAATACATTGACCAGTGTTGCAGTGGCAAGAATGATGAGTAGCAGATGACCAACAACAGAGATGAGTTGAAGAGATGAGAAACAGTGATGAAAATTTTGACCAGAGGTTGATGAGAATATTTGACTAGCAGAGTGATGAGCAAATATTGATGTGCAGAGCAGAGGTTGGTTGTGCAGCAGAGCCATTTGATTTCTTGAAAGAAGAATATTGCACTTGAGGATTGGAATACTCAAACCCTTATTAGTTGGAGCTATGAAAACTAGGATGGGTCCTATTACTAAGTTGGTTCTCTTGTTATCAGTTGGTGCTAATTATGATCGAGAAGATTGTTGTCTTCCATGTACAATACATAAAGATCAAGATTCAAAATAATATTGTGTCTCTTGATGTGATGATTATATGGTTGATTTATCTGATGCATTTGATCATGTAGTTGATGACATATTGGTTGATATACTATGGTTGACTAAAATAAGGAAATTTTTTTATAAATTTCTCACACACTGATTCACCCCCACTCTCAATGTGGCCATTGTGTCCAACAATTGGTATCAGAGAAGCCCTTAATGTTGATGATGTATCATACACGAGGCATCCTTAATGACACATAAATTATGATGATGATATGATAGTGTCTTGGACATTATAATACATACCTTATGTTGATATAGAATACCTTGATGACTTGATCCTAAGTTTGGAAGACCTCCTGATGATGACGATGATGACAACTGCAATAAAGTGACATTGATGCCTTCAGAAGTGTCACCCGTATGAACAGAATTTGACAACAAGACATTGACCGGTGTTGCAGTAGTAAGAATAATGAGTAGAAAATTACCAACAACAAAGATGAGCATAAGAGATGAGCAACAATGATTAAAATATTAACCAGAGATTGATGAGTATATTTGACTAGTAGAGTGATGTGCGGATATTGATGTGTAGAGCAAAGGTTTGTTGTGCAATAGAGCCATTTGATTGCTTGCAAGAAGAATATTGCACTTGAGGACTTGAATCCTCAAACCCTTCTTAGTTGGAACTAAGATAACTAGGATGGGTCCTATTACTGATTTGGTGCTCTTGTTATCAGTTGGTGTTGATTATAACCAAGAATATTGTTGTATTCCATGTACAATAAATAAAAACCAAAATTCAAAATAATATTGTGTCTCTTGATGTGATGATTTTATGGTTGTTTTAGCTGATGCATTTGATTATGTAATTGATGACATATTGATTGATATAATCTGGTTGGATAAAAGAAGGATTTTTTTTTATAAATTGCTGGCACACCAATTCACCCCCCTCTCAATGTGGCCATTGTGTCCAATAATTGGTATCAGAGTAGACCTTCGTCACAAGCCTAGCAAGCTTGAAGGAGATCCTTCAACATAATGGAAGAAAAGGAAGATTCATCAAGCAATGATGTTCCTGTACTTGATATGACAAATTATTTCATTTGGAGGAGCAAAATGAAGGTTTATCTGAAGAAATTTGGTATTTGGGATATTGTTATCAATCCACTTGCTCCATCAAACAAGAAGGAAAAATCGCACAAAAGGAAGCAAAGAAGGAAAATACTACATCCTTGAAGTTCCTCATGGATGGACTTCCCAACACAGTGAAGGAAAGTGTAGGGGAGCATACTTCAGCCAAATACCTATGGTTTAAGTTAGAAAGTGAGTATCGGAAGGAAAGACTAGAACCTGAAAAGACAGATCATGAATCCAAAGACAAGCCCCCTGAAGAGGTCAATCAAGAAGAAGACAAGCAAGAAGCAGACTCCAACAAAGGTATGGACTCTTGTGATTGTAATGATGGCTTGTGTGATGAAATTGAAAAGTTTCTTGGAAATGATGATGAAGGGATATTAAAGGATTCACACGAGATACATCTCATGTTTCTGAATATTGATCTCAGAGCCACTTGGTTTCTGAACACAGTAAATTTAAACCATAGTGACTTCACTAAGTTCAAAAAGAAAATATTGGACTCCTTGAATGAATATTAGCAAAATACCACGACAATGAAAGTGTTGCCTGTGAAGCTCAAAAACAAGGACAAAGAGTTGTGGGACAAGGATGCTGAAATTGAAGAAATAAAGATTGAATTGATCAATCAAAAGGAAGAATCAGAAGAGCCCACTAAAGAGATTGAAGAAACTAGAGAGGTCAATCATGATCTGAAGACTCAGTTGGAGGAAGCCAAGAGGATAGAAGAAATACTGAAGATTCAGCTAGAAGAAAAGGAGGATACTATCCAGAAGCTGGAAATGGAGGTAGTTGGTCTCAGGAAGAAAGGTGAGAAGAATGATGCTTTTTTCAAGTTCAAGGACAATTCAATTTTCCAAGATAAGATCTTAGATTTTCAACTATCTCCATGTGACAAAAATGGTCTTGGATACAAGAAGGACAAAGAAAAATCTAAAGATGACACTTGGTCTCTGAAGACTCCAGAAGAAGGTCCATCAACATCCAAAGCTGCTACTCATGTTCCTGCACATGACCAAAAGGACTTTGGAAGTTCAAATATGAAACAAGGAGTAAGGTCTATTCCTCAAAAAAATCTCAGAAAATAAACAACTCCAAGACCCAGGTATGAAAGTGGTTTTAATGGTTATTGTTATTTTTGTTCTAACTTTGGTCATAAGGCTATGGATTGTAGATTCTATGGAAGAAGAAGGGATGGAAGCCCCAATGAATCAGTTTTATGATGGACATGTAATCAAGTTGGACATGTTGTTGCCACATGTCACACATTGAGATGCTACACCTGCAGTGGGTTTAGCCCCAAAGCCAAAAATTGTGCAAGTCAAAGAAGTCAACCAAGAAGGAGTCTTTCATATACATCATCAAGAATATTTGAAGATCAAAAGACAAATACCTATAGTCAGGGATACTCTTAGGAATGGAGAAATGAAGCTGATCAAAGAAGTGTTGGAAGTTCCAACAACCTAGTCAGGTGCTGAACATGCAACCATGCTGGTCACATTGCTGCATATTGTCGTATGATGAGGTGTTATAGTTGTAGTGGCCTTGGGCACAAAGCTCAATATTGTTGGAATACACATAAACAACCCATGATAATTTTCCTATATAGCTCATCAAGGAAATCTAGTATAGATGAAGGAACAAATGCCAAAAGGATAGATGCCAAGAAGCAAGTATGGATGAAGAAGATCGAACAACTACAAATAGGAGAGATTGATCAGAGCAAAGAGGATGGATCCCATATGGAAAGCCCAGTCTAAGTACTTTCAAATACCTTAACACACCTTGAGTTCATGAGGATGGAGGATGAACTCAAAGAAGAAAGGATGATTACTCCAGGCATACAAACAGGTGCTAGGATCGCACATATTGACAGTGGGAGCAATGATCAGTAATCCATGATTTTAGATACAGGTGTGTGGACACCCTTTTCCATTGATTCCAAAGGGGTAGAGATGAAGAAAAAAGGAGAGATGAAGAAAAAAGGGGAGCATGACTTATTGTCATCAATGACAAAGGGGGAGATTGTTGATGAAATTGTAATTGATGCCAACATGGACTTGCAATGGCCCCATAGGTTATCATTGATTCCACCAAGTCCCACCTGCAATACCTTGGATCCCTTATAGAGTGGGTTTGTTCCTTAAAGGACCTTGTACCAAGTTGACAAGGTCGAGACTCCATGTACCCACAAGACTGGATCTGGATGCCACCACCTTATTGAAGAGGTTGAATACCCTGTTGATGGTGTTAAAGACCTTGGAGATGGTCATGAAGCCTTGATGGATGATGGAGAATCCCTAAATGGTTTGGAGAAGCATTAATGACCCATTTTTTGGTCATTCATGCTCTGATGATTTCATGGTACCCCATGACAAGACCCAGCTACCCCATAGGTGATGTCACGATGGATATTGACCCTTGGAGGTATTCTGGTGTGGTTGAGGTAGCTGAAGAAGTCCTTGATCCCAAATAAGTGTTTTGATGACCTTGCAACCCTTGTTGAGGTCATGGAGCTCCTATACGATGATGATGACCTTGTATGGTCCTTGACAAGCTATGTAACCCTGGTATGATGAGGAAATTGCATGAAACCCTTGATGAAGACCCTAGTACTCTTGCAAAGATCATGGATCCCATTAGTTGCACTTGACATGGTTAAATGACATGATTATGTTGTCTTTGGTGACTTAATGAAGTCATGGAGCCTTGTGAATACCTTGATTCCCATTGCTTGCACTTGATGTGGTTAAGGAACCCACATACATATTGGATTTATGTTGAAGCCCATGATGGAAACTTGCACATGGCATAGAAATCCCTAGTAGCTTGATGCAACCCTATGATGATGTGGAGGACACACTCTCATGAGTTTTAATGATATGGTTAACTATTGAAGAATTTAAAATAATGAAAATAATGAAAATACTTGGAACAATCCCTAATGGCTTAATGACACCAAGGTTGACAACTGAAGTGGTAAGAAGTTTATGTGACAATTCAAAGTAAAAATAAAAATGATTAAAATACATCTTACCTTGTTGAAGTTGGATCTAAAAAAATAATTTAAAATTAAAAATACAAATATTTTTTGGGGAAAGTCAGCTCAAAATTATGGTAGAAAACCAATATAAATACCCCATCAAGTCTCAATTTTTTTGTGTGCAATTTTCGCATCAGCTCTGATATTTTTTGACTGAGGATGAATGTGAAATTGAGAGGCAGCAACAGTCCAAATTTAGAGAGAAAGAAAAAAAATTCAGGGTTTGTTTTGACAGCAACAAGAGATGATCCAAATCTTGGTATGGGGATTCATTTTTTATTAGGGTTTCCACAGCTTCCTTTTGCAGCAAAATGTTCTTTGGAGTTTTTTTTGGGTATGTTTTTGTGGCCCTAATTTATTGCAACAACCAAGGGTAAAATGATGCCCTAACACAGTGTTGGAGTGTCCCTTCTTGTACACAACAACATGCACAGACCCTAGTATGCGGTCTAGATGATGGGCCTTTCTATTTAGCCAAAAAATAGTCCTAGTTAATAATGGACACAAACTGACCCGAATATTTGAGCTACCCCTTCACACTTGCATCAGAGTAAATTTTATTTTTTTACAGACCTAATAGAATCAAGTTTAATTTTTTGCAGACCTAACATTTCCACAGACCACAGTCCAAAAAATTGTAAGCATCTACAATCCAATCTTTTTACAATCAAGAGTCTGAATTCTCATGTTACAAACTGAGTTTAAAGATTATCTTTTACTGCTATTGGATGGATGCACAGTTTTGGGTTCCATCAACAATGAGAAAGTTGATTGTAATTGAAGTTTGATGACCAACAACAATCCAATGTACTAAAATTAATCCAAGGTTTATAGTAGTAACGTTCATTTTTGGAAGCAACTGATAATGACGTAGGGTACAATTCACTATGTTTGAATGATGATGTATAATCCATTTTTGGTATGTACAATAACTTAATTTATCTCAACATAGTATGAAGGTGTTAATGCCTAGAAAATACCAGGTACCGACAGTAAGGATTCTCCCAAATAATCGTTCCCAATTAGATCGTTTACTGTTTGGAATGTGGAATCCGTCCAATTAGCGGCTCGACTACCGTAGAATTAAAAGAAAATTTTAAATATGTTTACCGGTTGTAGCCCAATCCACTGTGTATGTAATTTTATATTTTAAGATGAAATGCAAGTCCCCAGACTAAATGCAAGTGACTAATGAGTAAGAGCCTCACTAGAGATGCCCCGGTTCTTACCTCCAGTCTTACCACTCTTCCCTCACAATCACTTTTACGAAAGCAAAGAAACAACTAATCTATTCTAATCTATTCTATCTAACCTATCCCCAAGGGAGGATAGATTATATTTAATTGAGTAATGTACTATAATGTTGTTAGTGGAATTCTATAGGTAGCTGTCAAATTCTACATACGTAATTACAACAATAAAAGATAAACAAAGGTATCTATGTTTTATTAACACATTCATTACTCATTCATATGCACGATATTTCTAATAGAAAATAAAATCATTCACAGAATTGTAGAAATAATTCAATAGGTTGGAAGGATCTCATAGTTATGTAGCAAGCTAAAATAGAAATAGTTCAACATTCAGCAATCCACATAATCCATTTGGAAACTTGTGTAGTCCTTCCTCCAACAAAATTTGGTTCTGTTTATTTATAAAAGAAGTAGTTCTCATACAAATAGCTTCAGCATATGTGCGTTAGAAACAGTCCTTTCTAATATCTATTCTACCCCTATTTATACAATTTACTTATGATTTTTCAGCTACCCTATCCTCTTAGGATTCCTTGACTCTTTGATTACAAAATTTTGTCTTCTAGCGACTTTCACTAGGAAAATAACAATAGAATAAGATAATCTACAAAAATTGCCACATGTACACAAGTTAAAACTTCGGAGGGCCCAGCTGATCCTCCAATAAAAACTTTCCATGCAGCAGCTTCTTCTTTGATGACTCGATAGTCTACTGGCTCTAGCAACCGTTCAGTTACTTCATGTTTAGCTAGCTGGGATTCTATTTCCTTTACCTTTGGTGAGGTATGCCTCAACAACTCCTCAAAGCGATATTTATGAACTGAATCTTGCACAACCCAAATTTTTACTGCTTCCTCACCAATATTTTCGATCTTCTAAATGCTTTGCTCGTATGTCTGCAACTTGTCTTGGAGATTCTTCAAATGTTGATATTTGTTTGGAAAATCCTGAACCTGGGTTGTTGCTGAATCTTGACATTTATTTTTTGTCGTGCACATCTTCTTGTAGAATTCCTTACAATTTTCCACACTCTTTTCAACTCTTGTGTTCAATCTTTTTGTTGATTTGCTGCTGAAATCCAAGAGTGCCAACACCATCTTCAATTCTCTTGTAGTCTTTTGGGGCATGTTGTCATGAAATACTGTGTTGGTTCCAATCCAAGCTATCTGACTTTGCATAAGTTCTGTAACTTCTAAAAACCTTTTCTTGAACTCTGATGTGTCATTTTCTATCTCCTTTAGTTTGGCCTCTATTTTCTTAATCTTATTTATTTCTTCCACCAGTTTCAACTGAACATGGTTTATTTTTCTTTGCAAAAGATAGGATTGACTACGAAATGGAGTAATATCGGCCTAGTTTTCATTAGCTATCTTGAGTTATTTCTCTAGCATACTGTTATGTGTCTCTAATTTTTTTGCTTTCTGGTTGGATGTGTTTTTCTGTGTTTCCAACTTTGACACCTTGCTTTTGAGGTCTCCCTTTTCTCCCTTGGTGATTGCACTTGACAGTATTAGTGCATCCTTATATGATTCTAGAGATTGGCATGCTTCCCTGAGTCTTTCAAACTCTGACAAAGTATCATCATACTTCCTCTTCAATTGTTTCCCTTATGTTCTTTATCTTACCAGAGTTACTTTATCTATTTCATTTTAGCTTTGTAATATTCAGCATCCTCGACCATCTTACCAACATTATCTGCATTGGCTTGTGCTGCTACTACGCTTTCCATCGTGAGAAGTAGAGGATCTTCATTTTTCCCATGCATAACTGTCTTCTCCATCACCATGAATTTTATAGGTTGATCACCTACTTGCTACCTTTTCTCTGACCTTCTTACAATTCTTTTCTTATTCTAGCAAAACAAAATTGTGTCTAAGTTATCCACGACATGTTGATGATATGGGATGAATGGTACCAATCCAAGTTCTACCGGGAAAAATTGGCTTCCTGTCATTGTGCTACTTGGCGGGACAAAAGAATCCACTGGATTGTCATGGGCTTGATCGTGCTCCATATTCTCCTTGTCTTGGTCTTCCTGTTCTTTCCATTTTAGTTCTTTAACTACCTTCTCTGCCTCTTCTTTTTCTTTGTCAGTTGATTCATTTTTTCCTTCTTTCTTCTTCTTCCCTTTGCCTTTGTGCTTCTTCATCTTTCTGCCTTTGTGCTTCCTCATATTTCTGCCTTTGTTCTTCTTCATCTTTCTACCTTTGTGCTTCCTCATATTTCTTCCTTTGTCCTTCTTCATCTTTCTGTCTTTGTGCTTCCTCATCTTTCTACCTTCGTGCTTCTTCATCTTTCTTCCTTTGTGCTTCCTCAACTATCAATTTCTCTTCTTCTTTGACTAACCTTCGGACTTCTTCTTCTTTCTTTTTGGCAACTCCTTCTCTCTATTTCTGATGTTCAAAGGTGCTACTACTATTTCCTTTTCCCTCCTGTGGTTGTGATTTTCTTCTTGAACCACTTGTTCAATGCGGTCATGTTACATGCATTCCTATATACCTTCTCATCCTTGTCAAAGTGATCAGAGTATTCGAAATGCAATCCTTCTTGTGCACAGTATTTTGAAACTTTGTCCCACGCATCATTTCTGCGAAAACTTTTCTCCCCGAAATGGAATTTATCTAGCTCTCTTACAAAATCGGGGGAACTCTTTACCTTGGTGAATTTATAACTACCAATGCAAAATGGAAACAAAGGGTAGAAAACTTTCTTCATATCAAATAGAAAGTTCCCAAAACCATCTATGTACAACTGTCTTAGTACCTCCTTATGGATGACATAATTGGTGGCATATCTAGGCAGTAATGAGGGGGCCTTGGATCCTCCATACATCCAAGTACAAGCCTTCCTTGGAGAAGAAATAATCCCCATACTCACTTATAGTCTTCAGTGCTTCTTTAGACATGTAGATGCATTCCTCAAGAAAAACCAACTCATATAATGGTATTAGAAAATATTCGCAGATAGATTTGTAAAAGCTAAAATACTTGTGTTCCCACAAGATTTGATATGTAGAGTACACAGGAGTCCTGGTTGGCTCCGAATCACAATTTAACTTTGGGAATGGATGGGTGCATAAGATACAGTCAATCAAGATGGATCCCATGTAGAACTCAGAC
Source organism: Pseudotsuga menziesii (assembly GCA_001517045.1). Lineage (NCBI taxonomy): Eukaryota > Viridiplantae > Streptophyta > Pinopsida > Pinales > Pinaceae > Pseudotsuga > Pseudotsuga menziesii. The sequence goes on from LPNX010367516.1 coordinate 701,389, forward strand.
TTCCTTTGGGTCAGACCCCCTAAAGCCACAACTATGCAGGATGATAGGCTATTCGCCACAATGTCTGCCCAATTTAATATAGTGCCTTGCATGGCGACATGATATATTATTGGAATCCAGCTTATCTTATAAAACTTCTGGTTTTCCTAACCAAAAATATGATTTAGCGTCAGGGCTATGAGGTGGTACGGGGTGTGCAAATTGGAAGTCTCGTATTCTCCTAAATGCTTATGGCAAAAATTGTTCCCATTCAACATCATCTTCTTAGCATCGTCGAACATGTACAAATCTAGATCCCCTATCCATTTATCTGTCATGAAAGCCTGGGGTGTCAGTATCTTGCAGGATTTGGCAATGTAAGTAGAGTTGAAAGAGGTGAAAGGATTCTTTTCCGTGTTTCTCATGATCATAGTATCTGCATCTGTCTGAGATAGGATTGAGCCGATAACTTTGACACAATGGAAAAGCTTAGGGCATGTAGCCACTTTTGTGATGGCAGATGTTTTGATGTTTATATACAACGGTATGTCTTCCAAACCTACATGTAGGACAACCTTGTCTTTGATCATTTGGTAAATATTCCCCCATTTAAATTTGGGCTCAACCCCTGTAAAAGACTTCGTTTTCTTGTAAATTATTTCTATTTTGGACAAAATATCTACATATAGGTCATCTCTTGTGGTCTAAGTCTTCTTTTTCCCTTTCTTTGGCATGTTTTTGTATGAAATCCAAGGCTACAACAAAAATATACCAAGAAACAATTTAAGAGTGAATGTGGTGAAGCAACATGCAATCTTTATTAGCAAAATAGACAGAAATAAGACATTATGCTTGAAATGCAATATAATGAATGACAACTAAATAACAAAATAATATTTCTTTAAAAAAATATTCCTTTACTGACTCATCCTGGAACATCTCGAAAGGATTTGTGATGCAAAAGGAGGTTATCCAGTTACTCCAAAAATCAAAAGGTGAATAATAGGTCACAAATGGACTGATAAAAAAGCAGGATTCTCATGTTGTGCGGGTTTCAGACCTCAAGTTTTGGAAAAAACAATAGTCATCCGAGGCTTCCCACCAAGATCATTTTGCACACCACATGAATGGGAAACATTTTTCTCTAAAAGAACAAACCAAGGATTCCCCCCATGGAAACCAATGAAAACAAATACAACAGATTAGTGGCTTTGACAACACAGGTCGGCTTAAACCCTAGTTCGGGAAAAAATCTTCAACCTTACATCGGCCAACGATGGTATCTTACCCACTCGATGCATAACAAAAATAACTAGGACAGTGATAATTGTTTTCATCTCACGGATGGAGAAGAACCTTTTTGAGCAATCTAATCATTTACTAATTTATGTCTTCAATATATCCTATTGATATATATTTTCTTTCTTGGAAATTTGACTCTTTATATTAATCCTTTTGGCTTTCATTTGTGGCATGGGATTATTTTGAATACCATACACCTGTCCGTTCTGCTTCCTTTCTGTGGGTATTTTGCGGCAACATTCCTAGTACATTTATTAATGTGAGAGTGGACGGAGCCCCAAAATAATATTGTATACTTCATCTACCTCATTTATTTAATAGGGTTTAAAATAGGACTTCAATGAGTTCTTTAAATAACTTCCTTTCAACAGTCTATCAAATTAAAGAATCTTGTTATGATAATAAAATTAGACATAGATAAATTCCAATGATAAGTTCATGGATTAAAAAATTTAGCAGTTTGTCCATATTCCAATGCCCAAAGAACCAAATATTGAGCTGGATTATTCTGAAAATAATAAAATAAAACAAAGCAGATGACTGAAATAAAGCAAAAAGTAAATCAACAGAAAGAAAGTAAACACAACTAAAACAAAACAGAAAGTAAAAGGAAAAAGGTTTATTTATGTAAAAATGACTTCTAAGGTACTGGGTAAAATAAGGTTTGAGAACTAGACCATTAACATGTAGATTCTCTTCCCAGCCTATAAATCCTGTAACTTATAAGTCAAGGGGCCTAACTTTTCAACAATCTGAAATGGGCCAACCCATAGGTGTTGAAACTTCGTATGCTTTCCCTTTTCATCATGCAGATGATCCCACTTAAGAACCAAGTCTCCAACTTCAAAACTTCCCTTCCTGGACTTATGTTTATCAAACCACCTTTTAACAATCTCTTGTTGGTGTTTAAACCTCTCCTTAGACTTGAGCCTAGACTCCTCTAGTTTAAGCAAGGTATTAATTCGATTTTGTAAAACTTCACTACCAGACCCTTGTGATTCTTGGGCTAACTGAGAAGATGGGAGTAAAATGTTCGGGGATAGAATATATTCTTTCCCATAAACTAGAGTATAAGGTGACATGATTAAGGAATTCTTGGGGGTGACCCTATCTGCCTACAGTGCATTTGGAAGAGCTACATGCCAACTTCTCTGATTTTCTATGACATTCTTCTTTAAAACTCTGATAAGATTTTTATTAGTTGATTCAACTAACCCATTACCTTGTGGATAATAATTAGCATAATAGTGCAATTTTATTCCTTTTTCATTAGAAAATCTAGTTAGCTTAATCAATGAAAAGTAAGATGCATTATCAAAAACTAGTGAAATTGGAACCCCAAACCTGGTCATAATATTTTCTTGTAAGAAGTCTATGACCGCATCTTCATTTACTTTACGTAACAGAATTTATTCCACCCATATTGTGAATTAATCGGTGGCGATGAGGATGTATTTGTGTTGCAATGAATAATTTGGATTGATTTCTCCAATGATGTCAATTCCCCATTGTTTAAACGACTCTAAAACAATGACCGGTTGCAATGGTCTAGTTTCTTTTGCTAGTCTTCCACCGCTTCTCTGGCATATGTCACACTTCCTTACATGAGCATGAGCATATTTAAACAGTGTTGGCTAGTAATATCTAGCTCTTAGAATCTTGTGGGAAGTAGTGTCTCCTGAAAAATGTCCTCGAGCAAGACCATCATGCAATTCTTTAACAACTTTAGAGGCATCCTCTTGTTCTAGGCATATCAGAAATACTCCATCATAGTTCTTCCTAAAAAGAACTCTATTAATTATTTGGTAAGATGCTGACTTCAAATGAAGTTCTCTTCTTGTTTATAATTCCAATGTTCTGGTAAATATCATTGTTGGAGGTAATGTATAAGATCTCTGTACCAAGACTTAGTAGCTGTAAAGATAGGACACATATCAATAATATGCAATTCGACTTCATTTTCTCTGTCATCATTTTCATTGTTTTGACTTTCAGCCATTAACTTGCAAAGCCCTTGTCCTTTGATAATGGTGGTTGGTTTAAATTTCAAATCATATTCTTGTAACACTGTCTCCCAATTTCCTGTTCGTTCTCCCAATTCCTTTTGTACGAAAAAGGGTTCGGACCGTAGGGTGAGGAACAATTACCTTGGTTCTATTTTTAAGAATGTAAGTCCTGAATTGTTTCACTACTTTAAATACTATATACACGTGTTTGTCAATGGCAGGGTAGTTCAATTCAACACCTTGTAACCTAGTGCTCATAAATGATATGGGGTACTCATCTCCCCTTTCTTTTTGTGTAAGCACTGTTGTTAGTGATTTATCAGAGGCAAAGGTATACATGATAAAATCCTTTTCAAAATTGGGACCTTTAAGAGAAGGCGCGTGAGCTATTGCCATTTTGATGTTGTTAAAGGCACTCTTCTCTATGTCAGTCCATTTAAATTGTACACTTTTCTTTACCATTTGTTGCAAAGGTTTTACTATTTGTGCAAAATCAGGAACACACCTTCAAACAAAATTTCAGTACCCATGAAAGATTGCATACCTTTTTTATTTTGGGGTAAGGGAATCTGAGCTATGGCTTCTATTCTCTCCAGGTCTATGGAGATTCCATTTTTAGAAATAATGTGGCCCAATAGTTTTCTCTCTAATACTACGAAGATACATTTCTTAGGATTTAAAGAGATGCCATATTTTCAACAGCAGTAAAAAATTTGTTTCAAATGAAACATATGAGCTTCTCTCTTCTTAGAGAAAACTGTTACATCATCCAGATAAACTACCACACTATGGCCAATCAAACCCTAGAAATCTATATCCATTGATCTTTGGAAAGTGGCTCCAACATTGATGAGACCGAAGGGAATTCTTTTGTAAGAGAATGTTCCCCAGTTTGTTCGAAACATGGTTTTCATCCGGTCTTGGTCAACTACTAGAACTTGGTTGTAACTTGAAAACCCATCTAATAGAAAGAACAATTCAAAACTTGAAACCGTCTGTAGGATTTGCTCCATTGGTGGAACTTGATAATTATCTTTATCTGAAGCTTGTTTTAGATTCCTAAAGTCTACGCATAGTAGTATTTCCCCATATTTATTTCTTACTGGTACTATATTTTATACCCACTCTAAGTTCCTAAATCTGAAAATGGTCTTCGCATCAAGTAACTTCTTCACTTCATTTTGGATCAGGGGTTCCAACTTGGGATGCATTTTCCTCAGTGGCTGCTAAAACAGTTTCACACCTGTTTTAATAGGAATAACATGTTGGATGATTTAGGTATCATAGGTATTCAAATACTCCTATGTCCAGGAGAAAACATCTTTATATTGTTGAAATAAACTGATAAATTTGCTTCTTCCCCCTGATGAACATAATTTTCCCAAGTTCACATACTTGGGTTCAGCCTCTGTCCTAAGATTAATTAGCTCATACTGCATAGATGAACTGTTTGTTTTGACATTGGCAGGTTTTCTAAACTTGTTGTTCAAATCAAACATCCCTTCCAACATTCTTACCCATTTAGGCATGAAGTTTCCACTTTGAATATTGGATTGATGTTCTTCGTCATCAATCACTGAGTCCTTGAAAGTCTCATTATTTGTTAAAAAATATAATATTTGCTGATCATCATCGAATTCTCTCAAATTTATGACATTGTCTATTATAGATGGCCTAAAAATCAATTCAATTGAGCATTTGTTACTAGTGGGCACTAATCTTGCAGCATACATAGCTAACAAATCAGTTGCTGCATTTTTTCAATCTAGGAATGGAACTAATATTGAAACCATTGAATTTTTTTATAAGCTTTCAGACTTCATTTTGGTATCCTTTGAAGTGTGGTGACAGACAATGAATTGTGTTTCGAACTTGTCTGACAATTATCTCAGAATCACCAAGAAATTTTAAATTTTTTACTTTGAATTCAATGGCCCTTTTCAAACCCTATGTTAGAGATTCATATTCCTATGTGTTATTAGTACAATCAAACTCTAGTCAGCAAGAGAGAAAATGTTTGTTCTTTTAAGGATCAATCAGGACACAACCTGCTCATGATCCCTCTTGAGTTTTGGAACTGTAAAAATATAACAACCAAAATCTATCTTCTAACTCTATAGGATTAGTGCTACTCTCTAAGTTAGAAACTAAATTAACTATATTACAATCAATATTATCAGCCCGTGAAAACTGAAGGAGTTCAGACTGTGTGTTTGACTCACTACTGGCTTCTTCCACTTGATAATTTCCATGTTCAATATCTATAAAATAGTTACCGAAGACTGAATGTGAGAAATTAATGGGTTCATTTTTTCCTTCTAGCTGTGTCACATTGTGCTTCATGTGTGGTTCCCTCATCACCTTGATCCGATTCTAACTGTTCTTATAGGAAAAACACACATGAGAATATTCAGTTGCAAAGTACCCATTAAATTTTGCAAACTAGTCCCTGCTCAAGATCAAACCATATGCTTCTAGTATATCTACCACTACGATGTCTATAAACTGGCATACCCTTTCATCTGCAGATAACTGAATCAACACATTTTTCATTTCTCCTACTACCTTGATTGCTGATCTATCCAACTAAATGATCTTACATGAAGAGGGTGTAGGTTGACCATTTATATTTCTACAAACTGAAAGAGGTATGACATTAGAGGAAGCTCTAGAATCTACAAAAAATTATGCACATTATGGTTGAAAATATGAAAATATAGTAAAAATGGCAAAGTTTGAGATTTATACTTCCCTCCAATGCTAGATTCATTGATCTCTTTATCTGATTGAATGTTCTCCTGGAATCTAGTGGGTTGTGGATCAAAGGATTCCATGAGCTTCTTTCTTTGCTAAGGTAAGTTACACAATTAAAATATGGAAATATTTTCTTTGGTATTCTTGATGTCTTCCACTATGCCATATCCCATGTCATATTCTACTTACCTTTCTTATTGCTTTCTATTTTACTCTCCACAACCTTCATAGGATTACTAACTGTTGTAACTTTATCTTGTGTGGTGACCAAATAAGACTTAGGTGGTGTTTGGGTATTATTGCTAATATTCTTCATACTTTCTTGTATCTTCCTAATCTTAGGAAGCAATAAGCTTTCATCCCTTATTGGTCCCTTGCTTCTAGTTGTAGCATTTACTACTGAAAGTTGGATTTCTTCGATAGATTCCTCTTCATCTAACCCTAGCGTAGGTGCACCATCCCAAAAGACCATCATTGTTTCGTGTGATTATTTTGGTTCATTTTTCTTTTCTTCTTCCACCTCAGGTTCTGTTATTTGAGCATCTAATATTTGACTCATAACTAGAGTCATTGAGTTAATCCATTGTGGGAAACTTTTTTCAGAATGAGGTTCTTCATGAAAAGTGCATAAATGTTCCATCCCTACCTAATTAAAATTTAAAACATAAGAACTATATATAGGTGGTTGAGATGTGCCACCTTCCTCTCTTTTCTTGAAATAATATTTGAACTTTTCCCTGGATGAACCAACTTCTTTATCCTTTTCTAAATTGACAATCTTGTTTGATAGCTTTTGTACCATTTTGACCATGTTTTCCAATTCACTTGAATGTTCCTCTTTAGGTTTGGTTAACATCAAAGGTTTTTTACTGCTAAAAGTCCTTACCTCTGTTTCTGTAGTCCGTTTGATTATGCTTTCAAGTACAACTTCTACTTTATTTTCTTCTTCATAAGTTTCTACCAAAGAAAGTTTTACTGACCTCTTAACAAACATTGCTATGATGGGACTAAGGGATGAAGTGTAGTATTCTATTAAATTTTATTTAGAAGGTTTTACTATAGCACTAACATTATTCAAATGGGCATCAAACCTCTGATTGAAATATTGCACTTTTTCTTTCTTATCCATCCTTGGAGCTAACAATTCTTTCATGAGACTAGCAGTGGTTCGTTGACTACCAAACTTTCCCTTAAACAACCTTACAAAAGTATCCCAGTCTGCTATCGAATTTTCTTGTAAACCAAAATACCAAGTAGATGCCTTAGCTTCAAAGATATGTGGAAATAATTTGCATACCACGTCTTCATATTCTACGGCTAAAAGTTCTAAATCCAAATAAAAACTTTGCAGATGGTAATCCACAGAAATGCGCTTTCTGGGGTCAAACTTAGGTAATGATTGTTCATCATTATGGGGCAAATCATGCAAAGAAAAATCCATGTTGAGTGGTGTTCTAGCTCTCCAAGCTGGTGGCGAATTTGGATTCATGAGTTGATTATCATTTGGGGGTACATTTCCATCCATGGTTCTATGAGGAGTATGTGGTGGACACTGAGAAGGTGACAGAAAAGGATACTGAAAAATGGAGGAATCTTGTCCCAACTGATAAAGTGGCTGAACAATCTCTTATATGGACAAATTCACTAACTCTTTCAAATTTCCCACCAGTCCTCCAAGATTATTTATGTAATACCTTGTATGTCTCCTAAAGTGGTTAACTACTTCAAAAGGAACATGGTGGAGGCGTTCTGGAACTTCTACTTCAAGGTTTACTCTTTCTTCGAAGATGAAATCTTCAGGAAACCTAGTGATAGATCTATCACTAGTGGAATAGTTTCTAATAAATGGATTTCCTCTGCTAGCCATGCACTGGCGGCCCTCCTTATAGAGCCAAAACTATTGATTCCTGGAAAATACTAGGTACCGATAGTAAGGATTCTCCCCAATAACCGTTCCCAATTATATCATTTACTATTTGGAATGGGGAATCCGTTCGGTTAGAGGCCCGACTACTGTAGAATTAAAAGAACGTTTTAAATATGTTTGATCGGATGTGGCTTGATCCACCATTTATGTAATTTTATATTTTAAGATGAAATGCAAGTTCCTAGACTAAATTCAAGTGACTGATGAGTAAGGGCCTCACTAGAGATGCGTAGTTTCTTACCTCTCGTCTTACCGCTATTTCCTCACAATCACTTCTATGAAAGCAAAGAAACAACTAATCTATTCTAATATATTATATCTAACCTTCCCCTAGGGGAGAAGAGATTATATTTAATTAATTAATGTACTGTAGTGTTGTTAGTGGAATTCTACAGGTAGTTGTCAAATTCTACATTCGTAATTACAACGATAAAAGATAAACAAAGGTAGCTCTATTTTATTAACACATTCATTACTCATTCATATGCATGAGATTTCTAATAGAAAATAAAATCATTTATAGACTTGCAGAATTAATTCAATTAGTTGGAACGATCTCACAGTTATGTAACAAGCTAAAACATAAATAGTTCAAAATTCAACAATCCACATAATTCCATTTGGAAACTCATACAATCCTTCCTCCAACAAAATTTGGTTCTCTTTATTTATAAAAGTAGTTCTCATACAAATAGCTTCATCATATGTGCACTAGAAAAAGTCCTTTCTAATCTTTAGTCTACCCCTATTTATACAATTTACATATGACTTTTCAGCTACACTAGCCTCTTAGGATTCCTTGACTCTTTGATTAAGAAATTTTGTCTTTTAGTGACTTCCACTAGGAAAATAACAATAGAATAATATAATATACAAAAATTTCCACATGTACACAAGTTAAAACTAAGAGGGCCCAGTTGATCCTCCAATAAAAACTTTCCATGCAACAAATTCTTCTTTGATGACTCTATAGTCCACTCGCTCTAGCAACTGTGCAGTTACTTCATGTTTAGCTAGCTGGTATTCGAATTCCTTTACCTTTGGTGAAGTCTTCCTCAGTAACTCCTCAAATAGATATTTATGAACCGAAGCTTGCACAACCCAGATTTTGATTGCTTCCTCCCCAATATATTCGATCTTTTGAATGCTTTGCTTGTCTATCTGTAACTTGTCCCGGAGAATCTTCAAATGTTGATCTTTGTCTGGAAAATACTGAAACTGGGTTGTTGCTGAAGCTTGACATTTATTGTGTGTCAGGCACATCTTCTTTTAGAATACCTTACACTTTTACATAGTATTTTCAACTACTGTGTTCAATCTTTCTGTTGCTCTGCTGCTGAAATCTAAGAGTACCAACTCCATCTTCAATTCTCCTATAGTCTTTTGGGGCATGTTGTTAGGAAAAACTGTGGTGGTTCCAATCCAATATCACCAACTTTGCACAAGTTCTGTAACTTCTGATAACCTTTTCTTGAACTCCGATGAGTCGTTTGCTATCTCCTTTAGTCTGGCCTCTATCTTCTTAATATTATATATTTCTTCCACCAGTTTCAACTGAACCTGGTTTATTTTTCTTTGCAAAAGATAGGATTGACAATGGAATGGATTAATATTGAACTTCTTTTCATTATATATCTTGATATGTTTCTGTAGAAGAGTATTCTGTGTCTGTAATTATTTTGCTCGCTGGTTGGCTACATTTTTCAGCGTTTCCAACTCTGAAACCTTTCTTTTGAGGTCTCTCTTTTCTCCCTCGATGATTGCAATTGACAGTATTATTGCATCCTTGTCTGATTATAGAGCTTGGAATGCTTCCTTGAGTCTTTAAAACTATGACAAAGTATCATCATACTTCCTCTTCAATTGTTTTCCTTCTGTTCTTTCTCTTACCAGAGTTTCTTTTATCTGTTTCATTTTCTCTTTGTAATATTGAGTATCCTCGACCATCTTACCGACATTATCTGCATTGGATTGTGTTGCTGCTACACTTTCTATTGTGAGAAGTCAAGAATATTCAGTTGTCCCATGCATAAATTTCTTCTCTGTCACCATGACTTCTATAGGTTGATCACCTACTTGAAACCTTTTCTCTGACCTTCTTACAATTATTTTCTTCTTTTGGTCAAAGAAAATTATGTCTAAGTTAGCCATGACATGTTCATGACATGGGATGAATGGTACCAATCCAAGTGATACTGGGAAAACTTGGATTCCTATCATTATGCTACTTGATGGGACAAAAGAATCCACTAGATTTTCATGGGCTTGATCCTACTCCAAATTCTCCCTGTCCTGGTCTTCCTGTTCTTTCCTTTTTAGTTCTTCAGTTTCCTTCTCTGCCTCTTCTTTTGCTCTGTGAGCTAATTCCTTTTTCCTTCTTTCTTATTCCCTTTGCATTTATGCTTCTTCATCTTTCTACCTTTGTGCTTCCTCATCTTTCTGCCTTTGTGCTTCTTCATCTTTTTTCCTTTGTAATTCCTCAATTATCAATTTCTCTGCTTCTTTGACTAACCTTCGGACTTCTTCTTCATTCTTTTTGGTAGCTCCTTCTCTCTATTTCTGTTTTTCACAGGTACTACTGCTACTCGTTTTCCCCCTGTGGTTATGATTTTCTTCTTGAACCATTTTTTCAATGCGGTCATGTTACATGCATTCTGGTATTCATGTTCATCCTTGTAAAAGTGATTGGAGTACTCGAAATGTACTCCTACATGTGCATAGTATTTTGAAACTTTGTACCACGCATCGTTTCCATGAAACCATTACATGTGCACAATATTTTGAAACTTTGTACCACGCATCGTTTCCATGAAACCGTTTCTCCCCGAAATGGAAGTTTTCTAGATATCTTACAAAATCAGGGGCACTCTTTACCTTGGTGAATTTATAACTACCAATGCAAAATGGAAACAAAGGGTAGACAATTTTATTCATATCAAATAGGAAGTTACCGAAACCTTCTATGTACAACTGTCTTACCACCTCCTTATGGATGACATAATCGGTGGCATATCTAGGCAGTAATGAAGGGGCCTTGGATCCTCTATACATCCTCAAGTACAAACCTTCCTTGGAGAAGAAATAATCCCCATACTCACTTACAGTCTTCAGTGCTTCTTCTGACATGCAGTTACATTCCTCAATACAAATCAACTCGTATAATGGTACAGCAAATAATCGTAGATAGCTTTCTAAAATCTAAAATACTTGTGTGCCTACAAGATTTGATATGCAGAGTACATAGAAGTCTTGTTTGGCCCCCAATCACATTTTAACTTTGGGAATGAATGGGTGCATGGGCGCATAAGATACATTCAATCAAGAAGGAGCCCATGTAGAACTCAGAATTCCTTTGGGTCAGACCTCCTAGAGCCGCAACTATGCCGGATGACATGCTATTCACCACAATGTCTGCCTAATTCCATATAGTTCCTTGCATGGATACATGATATATTATTGGAATCCATATTATCTTTTAAAACTTCCCATTTTCTCGACCAAAAATCCAATTTAGCATTAGGGCTATAAGGCGGTACAGGGTGCACAAATTGGCAGTCTCGTATTCTCTTGAATATTTATGGTGAAACCTCTTCCTAGACAACATCATCTTCTTAGCATAGTCAAACACGTCCAAATACAGATCCGCTATCAATTTATCTTTCATGAAAGCCTGGGGTGCCGGTAGCTTGCAGGCTTTGGCAATGTAGGAAGGGATGAAAGAGGTGAAAGTATTCTTTTCTGTGTTTGTGGCAATCATAATAGCTGCATCCGTCCGAGATAGGATCCATCCAATAACTTTGGCACAAGGGAAAATATCAGGGAATGTAGCCACTTTTGTGATGGCAGATCTTTTAATTTTTACATACAATGATATGTCTTCCAAACCTACATCTGGGACAATCTTGTCTTTGATCATTTGGTAAATCTGCCTCCATTTAAATTTGGGCTCAATCCCTATGATAGAATTCGTGTCCTCATAAATTATGTCTATTTTGGACACAATATCTCCATCTAGGTCATCTCCTGTGGCTTGAGCCTTCTTTTTCCCTTTATTTGGCATGTTGTTGTATGAAGGCTGAGGCTGCAACACAAATATACCAAGAAACGATTTAAGAGTGACTGTGGTGAAGCAACATGCAATCTTTATTAGTAACATAGATAGAAATAAGTCATTATACTTGAAATGCAATATACTGAACAACGACTAAACAACAAAATAATATTGCTTTTAACAAAACTTCCTTTACTAAATCATCCGGGAACATCTCGAAAGGATCTTTGATGCAAAAGGAGGTTATCCAGTTACTCCAAAAATTAGAAGGTGAATAATAGGTCACGACCGGACTGATAAAAAGGTAGACTTCTTATGCTGCGCGGGTTTCAGACCTCAGGTTTTGGAAAAAAAAGGTCATCCGAGGATTCCTACCAAGTTCGTTCTACACACCACATGACTGGGTAACATTTTTCTCTAAAATCATAAACCAGGGACCCCCCCCCATGGAAACCAATGAAAAAAAATAGCGGATTAGTGGCTTTGACAACACGGGCTGGCTTGAAACCTTTTCCAGGAAAAAACTCTTCAACCTTACATCGAACAATGATGGTATCTTAGCCATGCAATGCTTAACAAAAATAACTAGGGTAGACGCTGTCGGTGAAATGCTCAACTGGCCAAAACCCTGCCAATGCTTAAGTATGACACATTATGAGCGGGGTGGATGGGTGGCACAGAGTAGATGGAGAAACCATCTACAACCATTCTAGAAAAACAAGAGAAAGGGTGCCAAAGGTTCATACCACAGAAAAACCCTCTAGAGGTCTGAGAACTCTAAAGATAAAATGAAGAGGACACCTACGAGGGAGGTTAGATACTACTTTAAATACCACGAACCGAGAAAACCCTAATCCCATAAAAAGATTCAAACACCCATTTACCAAATTAACATAGAAAACAATGTGATTAGGATGATGCTTGAATCCTACCCGACAGATGATGGCTCAACAGTTTGTGATAAAAACAACTCGCGCAGTCAACGAAATATGGGTGGCGAATGACAACTTGGAATGCTCCAAACGGTAATGGTGATAACCGTAAAACAAAACCTCCACGACTTATATAGAAAACGTCGTAAAAAAAATTAAATGCAGTATATGGTGATTAAATTACCCACAGGTGGAAAATGTCATCGGTGTGGAATTTAATAAGCCTTATCGGCAAACCCTTCCAAATCAGAAAAAAAAACAAGGAGTAAGCGATAGTGTCGGGTGGACTTCTGGATCAGATCCGATGTAATCGGATAACGTTCGACACTCCTGCCGATGACAAGCCTATCGATAGGATCCCTCAATCATCATCAGCTGTGAAAATAAAAATCCCTCGCGATAGAATTGGCTCCAATACTAGAGTTCTTCCGACACCATCATAGAAGCTCAATAAGAACTCCTGCAAACTTTATCGGACAAACTACGAAACGTTCATTGGTTGTAAAAGATTAGTGCATCCGAATGTATTGTCTTGCAAAAATGAGTTATGTCGATGTCGTTGACATAGAATTCTGAAAAAGGCCCATTGGATAACTCACAAAAATATTCCAACGATAGGCTGGCACATAAGAATATAAATCTTCGTCGATCGAATTGGCTCAACTTTTTCGAGTTGGCCCGATACCGTCGGTAAAAGTAAACGAGATCTCCCAAGAAATTTATGCAAAGGTTTCAATCAAACGGTCGAAAAGAAAAAGAATACTTCACCGAGAATGTCGGCTCCAAGACTCGAGTTTCGTCGATGTATCGACAAACTCAAAAATGTTTTTTGAAACTCCGCAAAGAACAAGTAGAAAATCATATGAACAACATGAGTTTCTCTGTCGCGTCAGCTAGACTCGAGAATATCAGCCAATACATCGAGTGAAAAATTTGTGTTTCAATTTTCAACGAAAGACTTTCTAACTCGTGCAAGAAATAAACTAAGTCATGAAAAACTCTTCATAGAGCAAAGTATACCCATGAAAGTATAAAATCTAAACTCCAAGGGGGGCCCTAAAATCAGAAAACAAAATTGGGGTAGTGGTTGCAGCAGCAACATAAGGTATATTATGTAGTGAAGTGTGTTGATATGAGATGGTGATACAATGCATGCTAGTGCAAATACAATGATACGCCATACCTTTAATTTATACACTATGTTTATGATACAATGCATGATAGTGAAAATACAATAGACCTTGTTTGATGATGATGACATACCTTGTGCACTGTGATGATGTTATGGTGATACATGCATGTGATAAAAATATGATGATAATGAAGTTGATGGTGTTTTCCAGGTATGACTTTTGATTGAATAGCAGAGACATCTCCATGTTCTATGACATGACAACTTCTCTGAACACCTACAGATAGTTTTGAAAATGACAAGCAGTAGTGATGTCCTTGAAATCTACAGTTTTGAGTAAGACATATGAAACATGTTAATGATGCTACCCTATACACCATATGCACTGTAATGCTACCCCATGTGATTATGAAAACCCTAGGATGATGACTGGAACACATAGAAATGAAGAATGCAGTGACATGTTTACAACATATATATGTAGTTTGCATATAGAACAGTGATAAAGTGAACAAGTATTACTGTATGCATGCATAATGGTATACAATGAAACCCACACGGTAAAGTGTACACATACAAGTGTTTAAGTGAATGTTGTGATATGTACATTTATTCTATATAGATGTGTGAAGACTTAATGTTGATGATGTATCATACATGAGGAATCCTTATTGACACATACATTATGGTGATGATATGGTAGTGTCTTGGACACTGTAATACATAGCTTTTGTTGATATAGCAAACCTTGATGACTTGATCCTAAGTTTGACAGGCCTCCTGATGATGATAATGATGACAAATTCAATAAAGTGAAATTGATTCCTTCAGAAGTGTCACCTGTATGAACATACTTTGAAAATAAGACATTGATCATTGTTGCAACACCAAGAATAATGAGTAGCAGATGACCAGCAACATAGATGAGCAACAATGATGAACAGATTGACCAGATATTGATGAGCAGATTTGACCAGCAGAGTGATGAGCAGATCAGATCGATGTGCAGAGGAGAGGTTGGTTGTGCAACATATCCATTTAATTTCTTTCGAGAAGAATATTGCACTTAAGGATTGTACTCCTCAAACCCTTCTTAGTTGGAGCTAAAAAACCAGGTTGGGTCCTGTTACTGAGTTGGTGCTTGTTATTAGTTGTTGCTGATTATAATCGAGAAGATTCTTGTCTTTTATGTACAATAAATAAAGATCAAAATTCAAAATAATCTTGTGTCTCTTGATGTGATGATTGTATGGTTGATTTAGATTATGCATTTGACTATGTAATTGATGACATATTGATTAATATACTCTGGTTGATTGAAAGAAGATAAAAATTTTATAAATTGGTCACACACTGATTCACCCCACCTCTTAGTGTGGCCATTGTGTCCAACAACATGCATCCTTGTGGTAGGTGATCCCCTCTTCCATTTCAATTCAAGTTGGTCTCTAGCTAATTCTTGTAAGTTGAGTCAAGTCATATTTAAGTCGAGCCCCAAGTAGTCACCCACGACTTGTAAAGAAATCACAAGAGCACACATAATGAGAAAGAATCATAAGATAATGAATGTATTATAAATCTTCATGGAAGATGAAGATGACATTCAAGAAAATAACATCATACAAACACACAAAAAGAGCTTAATTTCAAGATGATGATGCAATAAAAACGAATTGATTGAGCTACCCAATACAGAATTACAGAAGAATTCCCTAGGTTGTGACCTCAGAAGCTAGAAGGAAAAGAAATGGTATAGAAAGTTGAAGAGCCAAAAATACTATGCTTGAGTGGAGAGAAAGTCAACCAGATGAAAAAGGGTTAGGTTTTAAGCCAAAATACCTCCTAGTGGTAAGGATAATTGACTTCCTGAGAGAGAGGGCAAGGATTTGACCGACGACTACTAGATTGAAGACAGAGGATGAAGAGTAACAATTCATGGTAGATCCTTGTACACATGTGTCTTCCTATCTAGATTTTGGTTGTTGTGATTGAGTTACCTATGTATACTGGTATCCATGGTTGATACACAACGAGGACAACCTCGGCCAGAGTAGAGACCAAGGATGTTGCTACATATTTCTTTGTTCTTTTCAGGATGAAGAATATTTTTGGCATGAGGGATATTTTGGAATGGCCTTTAGGCCCTCATATATGTCATCATATATTATAATGTAATTTATTGAAGTATGTGTGTAAACTCTAAAAAAGATCAGTTCGAGTGGTTGTTTCCACTCCAACCAACTCTACTATATGAAAATACCTATCTAATATTGAATTCAAGATGACTAAATGTTTCCATCCAATCTTTCATCTTGATGGATTCATGTGTGTATTATAGTGTTTTGCTTAAATATTGGTTGCCTTCAAATTTGTAGATCTCTTTGAACAAAATACTAAAAATATAATTTTAGAGGATCAACCCAACTTTGGGATGATTTCAAGGGAAAAATCCATCTCCAATATTATCACTAAACCACATGTTGTAGAGTCAAATGCTAAACACTAGGAACATCTTATATTTCTAGCTTTATTGTTCATAGATATTTTGGTACGTGATTTGACTTCAACTTCGGCATGATGTAAGCACTTGTAACCTATATTTATGATGCAAATATTTTTTATTGTTATTGTTCTTAGATCATAGAGAACAATTGTATGTCTTATATTACAGAAGAATACACTAGCAAATGGCTAAATCTATCTCTCTCGTATCCAACATTATAATGCAATTCATCCTCACACCAGCTAGAGGTTGAGAATTAGGAAATTTGATTCTTGAACTCTACATGAATTAAATATCATCGAAATTAAACAAAGGGGCATCGATTCTATATTATTAATTCCTCTATCTCATAGCTCATTCTCCAATGTTATCTCATGGATCATTCTCTAGTGAATAGTATTGAGTGATTAACCAAGCTATGATACCAAATAAAGAATTATTAAACCCAAAAATAATGGAGAAATACATTTTTTTTACAAATGATGCACACCACTCAATAATATTCATTACTGAGACATATTTATACATGCACAACCAACTCTTCCTAAAACAATTAGCTCCTATAATTACTTAACAAACGCCCCATAAATTTGCTAACCACTAATTATCTCAATCTCAAATTATCTCTACAAGTTATGAGCACACTAACAACACTGACAATTATTTAAAATTAGATTAATAACATCACAAATTATTCATTAACCTAACAAAACACAATAAACACAAGATGTACCTTCCAAGAAAACCCAACAAGAAGGTGAGGCTTATGCTTTGCTCTTTTCTTCTCAACAGTGAAATGAAAATACAAAGAAAATGAACTCACTATCAAGTTGTTGTTGGACTTATGTTGTACTCTTTGTAGGTACCCAAATCAAGGGGGGTGGTTAGCCCCCTAGGCTAGTGGCACAAGGACTTCACTTAGTGAACATCTCACATAGCACGTGCGATCATGGGATATTAAAGAATACCCTTAATTTCCAGAGATATTGACCCAAAATCTTTTTGTTGAAACCCCCTCCCAATACTTAAAACCTCCTCCCCACCCCTTTTTATACCTCAATCCTTATAAACCACCCTACCCACCCCCACCTTAAACCCCTCATCCCCCTAATACCTGCAATATATTGATTCAATTTTTAATAATTTAAAAACCCACAATATGAACTAACGTGATAGGATATTGGTCAACAAGTGAATCCCCCGTGGTTAGTGGGCACGAGTGGTTAGTGCCCTTGAAATAATTTTTTTTGGGCCCAATTTGAGCTATTTTCGGCCCATGGTTTTGCAACTTATTGTAAACTAATTTTGATTAAGGAATTGGGCTTGTAATCTGATTCGTTTCAATGGATTAGGATTTTGGGTTCTAAAATATTTATTTTTAACAAGAAAAAAGATAATATAATGAGACATAGAGTGGAGAAAATCCAAGGAATGTTGGTTTTCCTAGTTTTGGGTTTCCAAGGTAAATATTTGTGTAATGTGTGTGTGATCCATTCTTAATACCCATGTTTTACATTCTATTTTTTATTGTTTTTAATACACATGTTTATAAAAAATCTTTAGTTTCCATGGACACTGTGGCATGTATGGATGCTACAATATCTTTTACTTCTTCTATTATGATTCAATATCCCACTCATAATTATCTTCTCTTCTATGGAACAATACTCATACCTTAAGAAAAGAAACCCTTTCTTTCCTAATGGCCTAATTTTTAACATAGTCTCATATATTTCTAGGGTTAATTTTTGCATGCCTCTACTCTCAATTAGGGTAAGGGTTTTAGACCATTTAAAATGTTTTCTATGTTCCACATGTGAATAGATACCCATGTGTGAGTAATGGGAGTTGGCATGACATCCACTTAGTATCATGGTAGTCCAAATAGCAGGTCAACATCTAGGAGGCATAACTTCTTCATACAAACAACACATTATACAACCTGATGAGAACTCTAAAGAACTCTACGTAGTTCTTATTTTTTTAGGTTTCATTTAGTGGCCATTTTTACTCTGAATCGAAAAATGGTGCTACCAATAACACACCATTTTTTTGGGTATAAAATTACTATTTTTTGGAAACCTATCGACTATTTTTTTTAATCACATTAAAAATACCATTTTTTAAAAAGAAACAAAATTAACAATTTTTATTTTGAATCTATTTATTAATATTTGAAAACAAAGATAACAATGTTAAAAAATTTCAAATTTCAAATTATTAAAATAAATAAATATATAAAAGATAAATTAATAAATAAGATTTTTTTAATTAAAAAAATGAAAATTTTAAATTTTTTAAAGAAATCATATTTAAAAAAAAAAATAACAAAAGAAATAAATAAAAACATTAAAACATTAAAAAAACCTAACTACCCTGCCGTTTCCTTTCCCCTCCCACCCTCTGCTCCTCCCCACCCCTTCTCCTCCCCCACCACTTCCCTTTCCCCTTTCGCCTTATTCACCATCCCTCCCCCCCTCTCCCCTCTCTCCCCTCCCCCTCCACACCTAACTTTTCCTCGCTTGCCACCCTTCCCTCCTCTTCCCCACCCCCACCTCCTCCCCACCTTGGTGGGTTCCCATCAAGCCACAACTTGATCTCGGGAAGTGAGTCATGGCTTGATAAGCGTACGAAAGAGTCCCTCATAGTTCCCATTGTGCCATGAATCGATCGGTGCCTATGGTAGGGGGGGGCGTGGCAGAGGGGGAGGCCGGGGAAGTGAGTCGGGGAAGTGAGTGGGGGGGGGAGGAGTGGGGAGGGATGGAAAGAGGCAGGGAGGGAAGAGGGGAGGGTAAAGAGGTGGCGGGGGAGGGAGCGAAGGGGAAGGGTCGGGGAGGGATAGTTAGTTCTATTTTAATTTAAAGGATTTTTTTAATATATTTTGTTTTTAATAAATATTTTTTTCATATATATATTAAAATATTTTTAATAATTTGTTTTTAATTTTTTAATTTTAATGTTTCTTTAAATGTTTTAATGCTTTTTTAAATTTTTATTTGAACTTTTTTATAAATTTTAATATTTTTTAATAATTTTATTTTTAGTTTTTTAATAAAAAATTGTTTGTTAAATAAAATTTTACTATTTTAATTTTAATTTTTAATTTTATATAAATGTTTAAAAAAATTTATAATTATTTTTATAAAAATGGGGAGAGGGAAGTGATGGCTAGGAAGGAAGAGGGGAGTCCCATTGTTTCAAGTCCATGGTTTAAAAAATGCTACAATGTTAGGACTACTTTTCGATTTAGAGATCGATTTTAATATTTTTCTACCAATAACACAGATTGTTAAGTCCATTCTCTTAAACAAGTTATTATTTTAGCCTTTGAAAAAACCAATGTGTGGCTAGTAGCATTAGTTTTCTATTCGAGGATTGATTTTAAGGTTATTGTTAGCAACACTATAGGTTTTTAAGGCTATGCTTGTAATTTTAACCTTTAAATAAAAAAGAGTGCTACTAGTAGCATCATTTTTCAATTTAAAGGTTGATTTTGGTGTTTTTGAAACAATAATAATAATTTTTAAGTCTAGATTCTGGTAGTAACTAGCTCATGGAAGAAAATTAATATAGCCAAGATTAGAATGAACTCTCATGAACTCCATGGTGAAACAAGGCATTAGTCTATTCCTAAAACTCCATGGGCAGAAAGCATTTTCTATCTATGTGAGTCTATGAGCGTTGAGGACAAAAATCACTTTCTGTTAGAGTACCTTGCTTACACCCACACTAGATCTGAGTTTCATAGTATTTTCTGCAATACAAACCTTTAAAACCTCCTAACTTTCCAAAACTATAGTGATCTTGGAAAGCTTATTGGCAAAATTTTTGAGCACATGAACAAGATTTTAATGTAAACTAAGTATTTTCATTCTTAAGGGCTGATAGACCAATGTTGGTCTCAATGGATGTTAATCATCATCATCATCATCTCGTAAGGTTATATAATGTGTTAAACTATAATTGAGGTGATATTCACACCATTGAAAATATATCAATGTGTAGAGCATTGCTAGGATGTTGAGAAAAATTTCCACAAATTTTTAAGCCCCCAAAATTCCATATTATTCCTCAAACATGCTTTGGAAGTTTCTAGACCCCAAATCACCAAAGTAGGACTTGCCCTTAGAATGGGCCCTACAAGCCAATAAATCCAATTTTCCATCTAGAAAAGTACCAGAATATAGGACAAATTATACAATGATCCATTTTGGATCATGCCTCCCCATTTATAGAGGATTTTGGCCCCCAAAATCATTCATAAATGAGTTGAGGAGAATTTTCATCTACCTTTTCCTTAGAGTTCTATTTGGCCTTGCTTGGAAGTTTCCCTTTCAACCCAACCTACCAGAGTTCATGTTTCCATTATTTAGTTGTTGTGGAATTATTATACAAAACTATACTCTCTACTAACATAGCTTTATATTTTGGTATTGTGTCCTCTATGGTAGGTAAGACTTATCAATTTTCTTATCTAACAGGGAAGGTCCATATACTTTTATATTTTCCACATTCACTACTAAGTAAATGCACATATATGGGGGTGAGGTGAGTATATAGGAATTATCACCCACCTTCTTCAACACTTTAAAATGACCATATCATATAGTGTTGATCTTCTTACCAAGACATTGTAGCCTTTATTTATTTAGAATAAATCAATTTTTTTCCCACCTCGAATGTTTTCTCAATTATGCACCAATCTTGTCAATCCTTGTACATTTTCTATGACTTTTTGAATGTCTCTTATAATTACGAAAGGTTTTATAGACCTTATAAACAAATTTTTTAGCCTTCAACTCTTCACTTGTGGTATCTTCCCTAACTCCTCCTTGTTGTCCATATACAACATCTGAGGGAGAAGGAGGAAAACATAGAAATCCAGTTTCAAAAGGGTACTTATTGGTTAGAAGTGTGGACTTCTTTGTCATAAGATTGCTAAATATAAATCATATTTGTGTCCTAGGTCCTTGGATTATTTTTATTTTAACCCCTCAGGATATGGATCAATTTCTTATGCACTACTTTCATCTACTCATATATCCATGGATGGAAATTTGTAGATCTCTTCAACTTGGTGCCATATTCTCCCAAATTGTGGTCCAAAAGGCATAGAGAAATATAGTATCTATATCTGAGATGATGTTCCTTGGTATCCCAAAGTGCGCCCATACCTTTTCAACGAACCTATTTGGTACATATTGTCCCCTAATGTTGTTTTCACAAAGCATGAGAATTCACATCTTTCTAAATATTTCAACTACAACAAACATATATCCATTTCAATTGCTCCTGGTGAAACACCTACAAAATATATGGAGATTCTCTCCCATGGAATAATAGGTACATGTAAGGGATGAACACATTATACAAATTGATGAGAATCCTCCAGAGTTCTCATTTTTTAAAAGCTAAATTTAGTCATTATTTTTTATCCCTGAATCGAAAGTGGTGCTACCGATAACATCATTTTTTTCCCTAGGGATAAAATTACAATTTTTTAACATCCTGTTGGGGCCCTGAAATTCGCAGGTGACAATAGTAAGGGATTCTCCCCAATCAACATTCCCAACTAGCCTGTTGACTGTTTGGTGTAGGGAATCCGTCCGGTTCGCGGTCCGGCCACCGTAGGTCAAGTAACAAAACAAGGGTTTTACTGGTTGCGGCCCAGTCCACCGATTTTTTTGTAATTTTGACTTAATGTATGAAATGCAAGTGCCTAAATAACAATGCAGGGTGCTAAAGATGCAAGGAACAGTCACAATGTGATGCGCAGGTTCTTACCTGCGCAGGTTCTTACCTCTCGTCTTAAGGTTCACGAGCATCCAAAACACATACAACATAACACAAAATAAACTAACTACTTAAACTATCCCTAGGGAGCAGAGTTATCATTCATTGGTGAGTAATACATTTTGTACGTGCATTATGAAGAGTTACAGATAGCTGATACTTCCTTCAAGACACATGAACAATTAAATATATTTAAACAACCAGATAGCCGATCATTTTATGAACAACATTTATTACTCACAGTGGAAGACATCCCAAAAGCTATTGAAGAACATTCAACAAGAACATAGGTTCAGGAAGTTAAATAATCTCACAGTAAATGAAACACAGCTGAAAACAAAATAGTTCCTCTTCAACATTATTCATTTAGTTGCCTTGATACATTCCACATTTCGCTCTCTCCAGCAGGCAAAAGTTGTACTTTCTGACTGTAAAACGAAGTAGTTCCTCTTACAAGCAAAAGAGTTTACAATTTTTTTCAGGAAAAAGCCCCCTTTCTAAGTCCTATCTTTACAATATTTAAACTAATGCAGCCAATCGCTTGGGCTGCCTCCCAGTTCATGACCTTTCAGTTCCCAACGCTTCAGATGCCTTTCTTCTTTTGCGTGTACTCACGAGCAGTTGAGTAATTGCTAGACCTTTTGGTTCTGAGTTTGGTTGTCTTCAACTTTGTCCTTTTTTTTCGTGACCTTACTGGCATTTCGTCCTACCTGCAGTCAATGGATGTGCATTATCCTTTGAAAAAGCGTGTTAAACATTAGCATTATCCATCTGAAACGGCTAACCATAAGAAAACAGCCCGGCGCCTTCGTCAATCTGGAAAGAATTTTGACTGAGCCTTGAGCGGGAAATATATAAGTTGGCAGTCGGAAGGCTTTGGCATCGGACGCGGAAACACTTTCCTGTCCGCAACGGCGAAAGGGAAAAGAGCTAAAGTGGTGCGAAAACGCGGGCTGGAGAGACTTAAATCGGAATTCTGACGGTTTTGGACATCGGACGCGGAACGACTTTTCCAGCCGCAACGGCGAAAGGGAAAAAGGTTAATGCACGCGAGCGGGGAAAACTTCACATCGGACGTCGGAAGTGTTTGGACATCGGAAGCTGAATCGCTTTAGGAGCCGCAATGGCAGACAAGGAAAAGGTAGTAGCTTCTGATCCAACAAAGATAGAAGCACGACAAAAATCGCTAAGAGTTTTAGATAGATTTAAATTTAATCAAACAGAAACCTGGTAAACTTTCGTAACGATGATCCTCCAAAAACACACCTGGTTCAATCCACAAACTTAGGAAGTGCGGCTCATCATAAATTCTAACATGGCAATTTCAAACAGATTGAAAATCAAACTTCAAATCCACTAAAAAGACAACGTGCTCAAAGGCTCAAGAGTTCAAAATCAACACATAATGCTAAATCAGGGAAAGGGGGCCCAAAATTTTAATAAATTTGGGGAGATTTGTTACAGCTGCAACAATTGGTGATTACCTGGTGAACCTAGGTCTCTGGGCGATTAATCTTTGAGTGATAGACTGTTTAACAACAAAAGCATCATATTGAATTCTTCTAGCAATATGGATTTCTCAAATGACCGGAGTGTGTACCCTTAATCATTGATGCCAGTCCTATTAGGGAGAGTGGAAACCAGAATCGTTAAGTCCAGATAACTATGCTGAGGCCAGAGGATGAGTTTCATTATTACCTTTGTCTTCAGGTGGCTAATAGCTTTGGACACCACAGGATTGTAGCATATGGTAAACATAAATATTCATTTGTTCCTCATTCCCATGCCATTTTAACCACTTTTCTTGTGCTTTTGGACCTTTGTCCCTTTTCATATGAGTTTGCTTACATGCCTTTCTTACTGAATTTTACTTCAGGATCCTCTATCCCATAGTGTCCTTTTGTGTGAGTGGTGTACTTCAAGTTTAAGCTCACGGACGGAGAGGATCTTTCAGCAATTAAGTACTTATGATTGAGCATCTGCTTTGACGTACAATGCTTTTCATAGGAGTTCTTTAATTCTTATCGGCCTTTTGGCATTCCTTTCCTAGCATGGGATCATTTATATTTAATATACTGTTCACCTTGCTTCTTTTCCATGGGTCCTCTGCTATTGCCCCCTAGAACATTTTAAGTGTGAAGTGGATGGAGCCTCAACATAGTATCCTGGACTCTTGGAATCCAGTTTATTTCACAGGGATTAAGCAGGACTTCAATGCACACAGAAATATTTGAGAAAACTGCTAAATTGGAAGAGGTTCAATTAGCAACACATAGCCTGATACTCACCATATTTATCATACCCAAACAATCTTGATGCTTTCCAAGTAACCGTGAGTTCATTCCCCTTATTGGAACCAATAAACTTAAACTTAAACAAACTAAAACATAACTCAAAAGACAACCAAACAGCTTATTTATATACAAGATAGAAAAGCTCAAAGAAAACTCAAGAAAAATAAGACTTGAGAACCAAACCATTAACTGGCAAGTTCTCCTCCCAACCCTATAAATCCTGCATATTATAAGTAGAAGGACCAATCTTGGCTGCAATCTGAAAAGGGCCTACCCACAAATGCTGGAATTTGGTATGCTTTCCTTTCTCATCATGAGGGTGATCCCATTTGAGGACTAAGTCTCCAACTTCAAAATCCTCTGTTCCATCTTTGTGCTTGTCAAACCATCTCTTAACTGACTCTTGTTGTTGCTGAAAGCGCTCTTTAGCTTTAGACCTAGCCTCTTCTGCTTTCAGTAGATTATATATCCTTATCTGTAAAACTTCATCATTAGACCCTCTAGACTCTTGAGCTAGTATGGAAGATGGTAGCATGATATTGGGAGGAAGGATGGCTTCTTTACCATAGACAAGGGTATAGGGTGACACTCCTATCGCAGACTTGGGGGTGACTCTGTCAGCCCACAAGGCGTTGGGTAAGGCTAAATGCCAACTTCTCTGGTTTTCTATTACAGTCTTCTTTAGAATTCTAATGAGGTTTTTATTAGAAGATTCATCTAGGCCATTCCCTTGCGGATAGTAGTTAGCAGAATAATGCAATTTTATCCCTTGATCATGAGCGAAAGCAGTTAATTTAATTGACGAAAAGTATTTAGCATTATCAAAAACTAACGAAACTAGAACTCCAAACCTGGTCATGATGTGGTCTTGTACGAAGTTGATGACTTTGTCTTCATTTATCTTGCGCAACGGGACAGCTTCGACCCAGTGAGTGAAATAATCAGTTGCAGTAAGAATGTACTTGTGCTGCAGGGAGGAATTCAGTTTTATTTCTCCAATAATATCCAGCCCCCACTGCTCGAATGGTTCCGTGATCATCACAGGATTTAGGGGCGCTGTTGCTTTAGGCTATCTTCCGCCACACCTTTGGAAAATTTCACATTTCCTGACATGTGCATGTGCATATTTGAAGAGTGTAGGCCAATAGTAACCAGCTCTGAGGATTTTGTGGGCTGTAGTGTCTCCTGAATAATGTCCCCCAGCAGGACCGTCATGCAATTCTGACATTACTTTCTTTGCATCTTCTTTTTCTAAGCATCTGAGGAGAACCTCGTCATAATTCTTTCTGAATAATACTCCTTCAACAAGTTGATAGGAGGCCGATTTAAGACGCAGAGCTCTTATTTGCTTGGAATTCCAATCTTCTGGAAACAGACCTGACTGCAGGTAATGCACAAGGTCTCTATACCAAGACTCTGGAGATGTAAACAAAGGACATACATCCATTACATGTAATTCGGCCTCATCCTCCCATGCTTGCTCTTCATTGTTCCCACTTTCAGTCATAAGCTTGCACAATCCTTGTCCTTTCACTACAGCGGCTGGTTTGAATTCAAGGTCGTATTCTTGAAGAGCCGTTACCCAGTTGCCCCTTCTTTCTCCTAACTCTTTCTGTATGAGAAGGGATCTTACAGCTGGGTAGGGGACTATTACCTTGGTTCGATTTTTTAATATATAAGGCATGAATTGCTTCACTGCCTTAAATACTACGTAAGCTTGCTTATCAATGGATGGGTAGTTTAATCCAGCCCCCTGTAGACCAGTACTCATAAAGGAGATTGGGAATTCATCCCCCCTTTCTTCCTTTTGGGTGAGCACAGCTGCCAGTGAATCATCAGATGCAAAAGTATATAAAATAAATTCTTTATTGAAATCTGGACTCTTCAAGGAGGGTGCGTGTGCAACAACAATTTTAATTTTGATGAAAGCATTCTTCTCAAGTTAGGTCCACTTGAATTGTGCATTCTACTTGACCATCTGCTGCAGCGGCTTAACAGTCTAGGCGAAATCAGGGACAAACCTTCGTATGAAATTTATGGTTCCCATGAAGGATTGCATCCCTTTTTTATTATGGGGCAAGGGGATTTGTTCAATGGCCTTGATTCTTTCTGGATCAATGGAGATCCCTTGCTTTGAAACTATGTGTCCCAACAACTTTCCTTCCATGACAGCAAATACATACTTCTTAGGATCCCTTGCTTTGAAACTATGTGTCCCAACAACTTTCCTTCCATGACAGGGAATACACACTTCTTAGGATTGAGTGAAATGTCGTACTTACGACAGCGTTCAAAAATTTTCATTAAGTGAAATGTGTGCTCTTCTCTTTTCTTTGAGAATATGGTAATGTCGTCAAGGTACACTACAACACTTCGTCCAATCAATCCGCGGAAAGATATGTCCATTTCCCTCTGAAATGTCGCTCCAGCATTAATCAACCCAAAAGGCATTCTTCTATAGGCAAAGGTTCCCCATTTGGTTCTGAACGTTGTCTTTAATCTGTCTTCTTCGGCTACTAACACTTGATTGCAGCTGGAAAAACCATCTAGTAATGAAAACAGTTCAGAACCTGAAACCATCTGTAGCAGCTGCTCCATGGGTGGCACATGATAGTTATCTTTATCTGATGCACGGTTTAAGTTCCTGAAATCCACGCAGAGTCTGATTTCTCCGGACTTTTTCCTTACTGGTACCAGATTAGATACCCATTCAGAGTGTCTGACTTTGAAGATGATTCTTGCGTCCAATAAATTTTTCACTTCACTTTGAATCAGCAGTTCCAATTTCGGATGCATTTTCCTCAAAGGTTGCTGATATGGCTTGACGCCTTCTTTAATGGGGACGGCATGCTTGATGATGCTGGTATCATATGTTTTCAAATCTTCGTACATCCATGCGAAAACATCTCTATATTGTTTAAATAGACTGATGAATTTGTCTCTTTCTTTTGGTGAACATCATTTGCCGAGATTCACGAACTTAGGAGCTGTTTCAGTCCCCAAATTTATCAGCTCGAACTGTAGCGATGAGCTGTGGGTCTTCACGTTGGGTGGTATT
The DNA here is from genome assembly GCA_001517045.1 of Pseudotsuga menziesii. Taxonomy (NCBI): domain Eukaryota; kingdom Viridiplantae; phylum Streptophyta; class Pinopsida; order Pinales; family Pinaceae; genus Pseudotsuga; species Pseudotsuga menziesii. The sequence continues at coordinate 729,120 of LPNX010367516.1, forward strand.
TTGAATTTTTCATTTAAATCGAACATTTTTTCCAACGTTCGGACTCCTTTAGGAATGAAATTATCATATTTCATCTCAGCCTGATGCTCTTCATCGTCTATGATCGCTCCTTTAAACACCTCATCATTCGTTAAACATTCTATGATCTGCTGGTCATCATCGAATACTCGTAGGTTTGTAATCATATCAGGTACAGAGGGCCTGAAAAGTAGTTCAACGGAACATCGATTATTAGTGGGTACGAGTCTAGCAGTTGATGTGGCCAATAGATTAGCAGCTGCGTTTTTTATTCTTGGAATTGAAATAATGTTAAATGCATTAAAATATTTCAGCAAATCCCATACCTCATTCTGATATGCTTTTAAGTGGGGAGAAATACAATGTATATGATTTCGGATTTGTTTCACAATAATTTCAGAGTCCCCAAAAACTTTTAGATTACTTACCTCTAATTCAATTTCCTTCTTTAGTCCCTGCACCAGTGCTTCGTACTCAGCTGTATTATTAGTACACTCAAACTCTAATCTACATGAAAGGAAATGTTTATTCTTCTGTGGGTCAATCAGGACACAGCTAGCCCCTGACCCTTCTAATGTCTTAGATCCATCGAAAAATAAAGTCCAAAAATCATTTACTACTGAAAACGACTCTACTCCTACTGCTAAGTCTACTATTTTACAGTCAATCTCATCAGCCTGTGAGAATCGAAGGAGATCAGGCTGGGTATCAGATGTGTTGCTGGCTTCTTCTGCTTGGTAATTACCTGGTTCCAACTCAATAAAATAGTTTCCCAAGACAGAATCCACGGGTTCATTCTTCTCTTCAAGTCGGGTAACATTGTACTTCATGTGAGGCTCTCTTAAAATCTTGATCTGGTTCGGACTTCCTTTGTATGGCAACCACAGATGTGACCAATCAGAAGTGAAATATCCATTAAGTTTGGACGACCAATCTCTGCTCAGGATAAGGCCGTACGCATCTGGTATATCAGCCACCACGATGTTAATGACCTGGCATACTTTATCATTTGAAGCCAGACGGACTAGGACATCTTCCATCTCACCAATTACCTTCACATCTTTCCTGTCCAACTGAACTACTCTCCACGGGGATGGCTTAGGCTACCCATTGATTCTTTTACAGACAGATATTGGCATGACATTAACAGTTGCCCCTGAATCTACCAAGGAATTATGTACATTGTAGTTAAATATTTCAAAAGTAAGGAGGAAAGGTGGGTGCTTGTGCTTGGACTTACCTCCACTGCTTTTCTCTGCAATCTCTTCTTCTTCTTCTGGTTGATTGTTAGTGGGTGTCTTCTCATCTAATGTTTCAAGGGCTCTCAACAACCTTTCTTTTTGCTGCGGCACTTTGCACATCTCAAATAGTGGAACATTCGCCTTTATCTTCTTTAAATCCTCCACAATGTCGTAATCCATCTGTTGTTCCGTGGGATGAGGCCTATCAGCACTCTCCTTACCTTCGTTTAGCTTGGCCGTTGTATCATTCTGTCTAGGACTTTGGCTGGTAATAGTGAATTTTGGAATTGTACTAGCCACAGACTTGTCTTGAAATCTCTTCTTAACATTTCTCTGCAGCCTCTTAATATTTGGAAGTATAAGACTGTCTTCATTAACCGTCCCTTGGCTCCTTGTGGCTACATTGCTCTCCATAACGTCTTCACATCCCTGAATCTTTTCTTCTTCAGCATCAAATAGTGAGACAGAATTCCATAAAGCCATGGTTTCCTCTTCCTGTTCTTTAGTAGACGTAGAGGTAGAATTTTCTTTTCCTTCTTCATTTCCCTCTTCCGTCAATCTAGAATCTAATAGTTGATTCATGACCAACGTCATCGAATTTATCCACTGCGGACAATTCTTCTCAGAGTGTGGCTGTTGGTGGAACGTGAAAAAATTATCCAAACCTACCTCTGTTAAATTCATAGATGCAGTATTGTGCGGAGGAGGTTGAGACTAGTGGTTATCTTCTCTTTTCTTATAATATGGCTTATAAAAATTTTGTGCTTCCTTTTCTTTCTCCATATCTATGATTTTATTGGAAAGCTTCTGCATCATTTTGGCCATTTCCTCCAAATCTGGAGACTTTTCTTCCTTAGGCTTGGTAAACAATAAGGTTTTTCTTCCTGTACCTTTCTCTCCAGACTGTTCTGGATAGTCTTCAATGCTCTCTCTTTCAGCTTCCACCACTTCTGCCTCTTCATAGGTTTCTGTCAGAGTAGGCTTGGCCCTACCTTTGGCAAACATAGCCAAATCAGGGCCTAAAGCTGAAGTATAGTATTCAATAAGAACTTTGTCTGAAGGCTTATCTGTTTCAGAGAATTTCTTTAGATATGCTGCAAACCTTTGCGTGAAACTGTGCACTTTTTCTTTTCTTTCTTTCTTCAATGCGCACAGCCCTTTCATGAGAGCTGCATGAGTTTTCTGAGTTGCATACTTACTTCTTAACATTCTTTCGAAGGTATCCTAATCAGGGATAGAGTTAGCAGGCAATCCAAAGTACCATGATGCCGCAGCTCCTTTGAGGGTATGCAGGAACAGTCTGCATACCACGTCTTCATGTTCCCTGGCCCTTAATCCCTCAATTGCCAAGTAAAATATTTGTAGGTGATCATCTACTAGTATTTTCTCATTGGGCTCAAACTTGGGCAACATCTTATCAAAGGCTTGAGGTAGATCATGTAAAGGAGGCATAAGGTTTAATGGTGATCTGGCCTTCCATGCAGGTGGTGGATTAGGTGGGTTAGGTGGTTGATTAGTATTTACTCCTGCCATGAGTCTGGGTGGGGAGTGAGGAGGTGAACCAACTGGAGTGTGAACAGGAGAACTGTGAGGGGTTTCTGGGCCTTCTTGATTCAAAGGTAGCACAACTTCTTGTAAGGATGTTTCCACAAGCTCTTCCCAGTCTCCAACCAGTACTGAGCCTTCCGCTTCAGGACGATCCTTCCTTTTATACTCTCTTCTGGGCAGTTCAGGGATGAATGGCAATCCTCCAATATTCTTTATGTATGCCCTGGTGTGTCTCCTTAGATCATTAACAATTTCATTGTCAACAGAATATAGATGTTCTCTCTCTTCCGGAATTGGGTTTTGAAACCGACTGCTTTCAGAACTGTTACCGGTGGAATATTCTCGGGAAAACGGGTTTCCTCGGCCAGCCATACACTGGCGGCCCTCATTCTAGCGCCAAAACTGTTGGGGCCCCGAAATTCGCAGGCGAAAACAGTAAGGGATTCTCCCCAATCAACGTTCCCAACTAGCCCGTTGACTATTTGGTGTAGGGAATCTGTCCGGTTCGCGGTACGGCCACCGTAGGTCAAGTAACAAAACAAGGGTTTTACCGGTTGTGGCCCGGTCCACCGAGTTTTTTGTAATTTTGACTTAATGTATGAAATGCAAGTGCCTAACTAACAATGCAAGGTGCTAAAGATGCAAGGAACAGTCACAATGTGATGCGCAAGTTCTTACCTCTCGTCTTAAGGTTCACGAGCATCCAAAACACATACAACATAACATAAAATAAACTAACAACCTAAACTATCCCTAGGGAGCAGAGTTATCATTCATTGGTGAGTAATACATTTTGTACGTGAATTATGAAGAGTTACAGATAGCTGATACTTCCTTCAAGACACATGAACAATTAAAGATATTTAAACAACCAGATAGCCGATCATTTTATGAACAACATTTATTACTCACAGTGGAAGACATCCCAAAAGATACTGAAGAACATTCAACAAGAACATAGGTTCAGGAAGTTAAATACTCTCACAGTAAATGAAACACAGCTGAAAACAAAATAGTTCCTCTTCAACATTATTCATTTAGTTGCCTTGATACATTCCACATTTCGCTCTCTCCAGCAGGCAAAAGTTGCACTTTCTGACTGTAAAACGAAGTAGTTCCTCTTACAAGCAAAAGAGTTTACAAATTTTTTCAGGAAAAAGCCCCCTTTCTAAGTCCTATCTTTACAATATTTAAACTGCTGCAGCCAATCGCTTGGGCTACCTCCCAGTTCATGACCTTTCAGTTCCCAATGCTTCAGATGCCTTTCTTCTTTTGTGTGTACTCACGAGCAGTTGAGTAATTTCTGGACCTTTTGGTTCTGCGTTTGGTTGTCTTCAACTTTGTCCTTTTTTTTTCGCGACCTTACTGGCATTTCGTCCTACCTACAGTCAATGGCTGTACATTATGCTTTGAAAAAGCGTGTTAAAGATTAGCATTATCCATCTGAAATGGCTAACCATAAGAAAACAGCCCGGCGCTTTTGTCAATCTGGAAAGAATTTCGACTGAGCCTTGAGCGGGAAATATATAAGCCTGACAGTCGGAAGGATTTGGCATCGGACGCGGAAACACTTTCCTGTCCGCAACGACGGAAGGGAAAAGAGCTAAAGTGATGCGAAAATGCGGGCTGGAAAGACTTAAATCGGAAGTCGGACGGTTTTGGACATCGGACGTGGAACGACTTTTCCAGCCGCAACGGCGAAAGGGAAAAAGGTTAATGCACGCGAGTGGGGAAAACTTCACATCGGACGTCGGAAGTGTTTGGACATCAGAAGCTGAATCGCTTTAGGAGCCGCAACGGTGGACAAGGAAGAGGTAGTAGCTTCCGATCCAACAAAGATAGAAGCACGACCAAAATCGCTAAGAGTTTTAGATAGCTTTAAATTTAATCAAACAGAAACCTGGTAAACTTTTGTAACGATGATCCTCCAAAAACACACCTGGTTCAATCCACAAACTTAGGAAGTGCGACTCATCATAAATTCCAACATGGCAATTTCAAATAGATCGACAATCAAACTTCAAAGCCACTGAAAAGACAACGTGCTCAAAGGCTCAAGAGTTCAAAATCAACACATAATGCTAAATCAGGGAAAGGGGGCCCAAAATTTTAATAAATTTGGGGAGATTTGTTGCAGCTACAACACATCCCTAAATTATTCCAATGCAATCAACAATGTAGATTGCCCTCCGAACCGAAAAGTGGTGCCACTAGTAGCAACCTTTTTCCCTGAGGTTAAAAGTACAATTTTTTTGAAACCTCGATCATAACAACTTGTGTTGCTGCAATCAAAGCCCTAAAATGGGCCCTACTTAAAACCATGTCCCTTAAGTCATGTCACCATGACACCCTCATTTTTCTTTCTGAGGCTAAAATTAAGATTTGTTTGAAATAGTGCGCCTAACAATAGGCGTCGTTGCCCCAAAAATTCCAAAATCAACCTTCGAATCAAAAAGAGGTATTATCAGTATCACAAATTTCTTTGAATTACAATTATAAACATTTAAAATAACACCGTAAATAATTTTTTAATTTATAAAAGGTCTTAACAAAAATTATATATATAGTTTTAAGGGGTGAATCCATTCGCTTTATAACCAACGTGAATACCCATGGAATTAAACCAAGCACGTGAAGGTTTATTGTTGTAAAACATTAACTTTTTATTTTTATATTTGTTGATTATATTTTATTTGGTTTGATTTTTGGTTTTGGGATTTTAATTTTTTTTTGGTATACGGTGTTTCTCCGACAAGCTCCTAACATTAGTGACATTAATAAGGTTGACTACTTTAGGATGGGATCCATCTTCACATGATTTATTTTGAGTTCCCCTCCACCAACTACATACCCCAAATACGCCAATTAAATTCACATTTCTTAAGGTTTTCTAGAAATTGATGCCTTTTTAATGTCTCTTGCATGAGTTGTGATATATTATTTTCCAAGTTAAAGAAATAAAACAATATATCATCTAAGTACACTATATTATATATCATCTAAGTACACTATATTACAAATCAATCTAGAAAGAGACACAATACACCATTCAATGAACACATAATGTAGCTAGTATATTGTATAAACCATAAAGCATTACGAACCATTCATATATTATCTTTCCTAGTCTTGAAGGAAATAATATAGGCTTCTTATTCTTAAACGCATACATTGTGGCATCCTAATTTGTGAACCAAATTAGTGAAGCACTTGGAATCCTGTATCTAATCAGGCAAGTCATTGATTTTGGGTGATAGGGTATTCATTGGTAAGGGTGATATTATGCATGTCTCTTTGGTGGATACACATTCTCCAAGTCTCATCCTTGGGTACTATGGTGATATGTGACCCACAACGTGAGGTGCTAGGTTGAATTATTTTGTATTCCAATAATCGTTGCAACTACTTATTCATGCCATATTCTTTCATTATATACAACATACTATCTATACAACCCAATGTTTGGCAATGTAGAGTTAGGGAACAATTGTATCTCATGCTCAATTTCCCTATGAAGTGGCAACCATTTAGGATCTTGGAACTATTTTTGTATCTTATCATGGATATATTCATAGTGATTAAACATTGTGTAATCTTCTAAATTTTCAATGTGTAGTAGTTTGTTATTTTTTCTGTGTGCCTACAAAATCTCCTCCAACTAATGTTTATGCCCTTCCATAGATGTGCTTGTTGTTTTATTCGTCTGCTGTCTATTCTCTCTTAAGAATAGCAATACAAACTTCTTAAGATAACTAATCAATTTTTTACTTTGTTAGAACTTACTAGGGAGATCATTGATTTACCTTTATGCGCATTGATGATGAAGGAATTTGATTGATATGACCCTATGGGGAATATATAGGCTAAATTTATATGATATAACCCCAAGGGATACATATATGGGGTTAAATGTGAGTGTAATGAGGTAAATATTTATGTACTAATGGTTGAGCTAATGAATGGGACACACTTTTGTAGTGAGTGAATAGGTGTAATAAAGGTCATGTAGCCAGTATTGTTGGTACAATATTTGGAGGAGTTTATCTTGTTATTTAAGGAGTTATTGTGTATATCTACATCCTTATTTTCCCATATCAATGGATATGGGTGAGGATGGTGGTGAACTTCCATTTCAAGATTATTAACTAATTCTTCTACTATGAGGTTGTCTTGTGAACTAGAATCCATTAAAGCATTCACCTTTTTTCTTTGGACCTAGATATTAATATGGGATATTTTGTCCATATCCTTATCTTCCTTGGAATAGAGACTAATCAGATTCAACTCCTTCACATTGTAGTGTAGATGTTATTTTCATCTACATCTAAGTTTCTCTCTACCTAGTTTCTTAGATCCATGATTATCATGTTCTTCTTGGCATCCTTTTGATGGTTCATTGTATTCAACTCTTCATGCAATTTCCAACACTTATACTTGGTGTGAACATCAATATTAAAATGGTTACATTTTTTTTATCCTTTCATTGTTGCGCAATGGTTGTTGTTTTTTCATTTCCACTTCTTCTTTCCCTCCTTGAATGCATCTTAGTGTTCTCTCTGCTTGGAACCAATTGGTTGTCCTTTATTCTTACCCATATTCTATAAATACCATTCTTGCACAAATAATTCATAAGCTATCCTAGATTTAAAGAGTATGACCTCCTCGGGGAGGAAAGTGTGGGAGGGGGCATCCTTGACCTTGGAGGACAAATAGTTAATACCTTCGAATGGGGCCTTGGACACAAGACAAACAATGAGGCAGAATGGTTGGTCCTCCTACAAGGCCTTGAAATGGTAGATCGAGGATCCATCTCAAATCTCCTTTTATTTAGGGACTCCTCCCATGTCATCCTAAATATGTACTCGAGTTACTCCACGGGATCCATAAATTGAAGAAAGTACTATGCCAAAATATCTCATCTAATCCTCCCCTCTCACACCTCCTTTTTCCACAGACTCAGATAGAATAATGCCCTTGCAGAAATCCTGGCCAATAAAGGGGACTCACTACCCCAATTTTCTATTTTACTCAACGAGCAAGGGGTCTCTCATAAGTTTATCCCCTAACTTGCACTCGACCCTCTTTCATGCACTTGACCCTCCATTTCATACAAACAACCCTCCTTGTCGTAGGTCATGTCTCTTTGAACAACGTGCCCCTCCTTGGTCGGATATGTGGCATCCCCCTCAACACGTGGTCTCTCGTCCTTCCCTGCCTTAACTCCCCTTCCCCTCCCTCCATGACAACCATCCCTTCCACACATGCCATTGACTCCTGACTTCTTTTGAAGGCCTCCCCCCCTCATACTCCATATTTGGATCCTTCACTAGATAGTTGTGAGCTCCTCCAAGATAGTTTATCCTTCCTCTTCTTGCACTCTTCACTGCTCCTGTGTTTGAACTCGAATCCTTCTATTGATGGCATAGACATCTTAATCCTTCGCTTAAACTCTTCACCTCTCATGTTCTTGCATTTGAAACCTTCTTTCGAAGGCATAGAGCTCTCCTATACAGGCTCCTCCACATCTCTCTCGGTGTTGGATGTGGAAAGGTACGTTGTTACCTCCTCCACGGTCATGGTCGAAGCTGATAACATCATTCTGCATTGTGCAGTGGCTCTTTTTTTCTGATAGTATTATGCCTTTCCCTCCAACTCTGACTTTCAGTAGAGCTTTCGTTGGTCAGGTTTCTCCATGACTCATGAAAAATTCAATGGAAAGAAAAGGTTCGAGACTTGGGTGCTCCAACTTTAAGTCAGGTTGGGATGAACTCAATGTAATACCCCGGTTTTGACCCTGTTTGCATTTAAATAAAATGATGTAAAAAATCATGGTGTGGAGATAGGAAAAATACCCACCATTGATTTAGTATTTATGTTTTGACAATTAAGATGTGGTCATTGGTATTTTTTATGCTAGTTGAACATTAAAAAAAGTTGGGCATTATGTTAATTTGCAATTTTAATTAAAAAACCATAGCCGGCTATGTCAACGCAACTAAATGAGATGGGGGCATGATTTTTTCCTAAGGATGAGGGAGTGGGGGATTGGAAGAGTGGGCAGAAATTCAAATTGGGCAGAGCACCAATTTTGGAAGAATGTTTTTAAATTTTCTTGGGCAAGAAAACACCAAAAACGACCAATTTTCCATCTTGTGGCAGTGTTTCACCTTCCCTCATGATTTGGATTGAGAACAAACGTTTTTTGAAAGCAAATTGGGCATTCACGTAGTAGCAAGCAAGCAAAAAATGATCCTGAGTCTGAACCCTTCATGATTTTCCCCTGTTTAACAATTTATTCCTTCACGTTTCTGGTTTTCCTATGTGGATTTTTTTTCTTCACATTTTCTCTTGTTTTCTAGTTGTTTTCCTGAATACGATTGCCCTGAATCTAGATTGGTTTCTTTGTTTTGAAAGACCTGCAATCTTTTCATTTTGATATTTTTGCAGCAGTTTGTCTAGCTCCAGCAATGTTCAGAAATTCGTAAATTTCTGTGTGTGTATGTACTCCCTGGAATTTGCTACATTTTTATAAATCCTAGGACTGAGATCACTGCGTGTACATCCACGTTTGGAATTTGAATTGATTGAAGGAATGTAAAAAGATTATATACTTGCTTGATAAACCTAGTGTGTATAAGAACCTCACAGACCAATGTAGAAGGCTGGTTTTCTTCTTTGCATGCCCTGAATAGCACAAGGAAGGCATGGCCTGAGGGATTGTGTAGTAGAGAAGGGAATGCTTCCTTGTGTTGGGTGTGTAATTGTTTAGAAATCAAGATAGCTCTGGTGTGGGTGTTCATAGCTCTAGGGTTGAGCCCACTAGCTTAGCAGTGTATCTTTCCACCTCCTTGGAAGCCTGATAAACCCAACTGGAAGGATGGCTTGGTTGGTATCCTGATAAACCCATCTATCATCTTGGCTATGTCTCATGTGAATTTGGCTAAGTGTAAACCACTACCTATGTAATTCTGATAAGCCCGACTGTGTTGGATTGATTGAATTTTATTGTATCCTTGGCTATGGGGAAAGTCTGCTAGTGTTCCTTATTCCTTGGAGAAAATCATGCCCAACTCGAGGGTGGTGGTGTTGCTGAGATATTAAAGAGCACATTGGCCTATGGTTGGGTGGAACGTGGCAGCGACATAGCTGGTTGCGAGACAAGCTTCTCCAAAGATAAGTATTCTTGTTTATTTAAGTTCTGCAGATGTATTTGCTTATGAATTATTATGAAATTATCATGAACATGTTGAATGTTTGAATGTGTTCAACGAATGAATTATGCTTCTGCTGTAGATTGCATTATGCATCTGTTTATACTTATGTATGCTTTATTTCAATGCATTTTTATATATGTATTATGTTCATGGGGGCTTAGATTTCCCGGTTTGATAGAGGTTAGTCGCATCCTCTCCACCGAGTAAGGGTTGGGGACATGACACTCAAGCTTCACATTTGTAGGCTCACAGATTATGTTGCAGTGGGTATCTTGAACAATAGGGAGATGGATTCAAATGTGAAACATCTAGTTTCTGACATGCATCAGGTATCCTACCAAATCAACTGCCACGACTCTTGCATAGATGATCATGCTAGAGACCTTAGAGAGATGATGGGAATGATTGATCCCATCAAGGAATACCTTCAGAAGCTTGTCCAGATGAACCAAAGTATCCATTTCCAAGATCATCCTGAAGAAATAGCTCATCCAATGGAAGAAATTTTTGTCACCCAACCTTTGGGGTTCCCAGGAAAACCAAAATAGATCCCACTCCTTTGTTTATGTTTTTTTGTACTATCTTGAACCAATAGTTCATACGCACATACTCTACTTCATTTATAGTGCACAGTAGGAAATATCGTGTCGGCTTTAGATGGTTTTCATCTCGGATAGCAATTTTGTAGATACTCTATCTCAACTTCCTTTTTCTAGTTCTTCAATGGCATTGTACTGAATGGATGTGCACAACCCTTTTTAATTATATAACTACTTTTTCAGTTTTTGTTAAAAAAAAGAGAGAGCATGACCTCCCTCCTTTAATGACTATGTAGACCTCCCAAATACTCAAGGAGTACATTTGGGTTCTTGGGAGATATACCCAACATAATCAATAATTGTTTTCTAATTTTGGTGGTGTACTCTTGCACACCCTACCCTCGCTTCTACCAAAAGTAATGATAATGAATCCATTGGTACTCTTAATACCCAAGAGAGTAGAAATTGGACATAAAGAGAGTTTTAAACACCTCCCATTTTGTTATTGGAGAATCGCCCTTCAACATAAGTGTCTTTGTGTGACTTTCCACCAATTTTGGGCATGTCCCTCTAACTTCAATTGGGAAAATGAAACCTTTTTCTATTATCCTATGTATGGATATTGAAACAAACTTTTAATTTTTGTAAGAAGTGATTCAAATTAATGGCATTGATCTCAATGTGTTAGGGTTTGATGTTCACTTTCACTTCTAGTACTTTAGGTAGATATTGGAATGAAGTGACGACATTAGAACTTGAACTTTATTTATTTTGTTATCCTTTTTTGGGTGTTCATTATCTCTATATTTTTCATTTGAGCCAACTTTTGAGTTAGAGGTACCAAAATCCTTGAAAGTTCCAAATGGGTTCTCTAGAGTTTCCACAAGAATCACCATGTTGCGAGAGATAATAATGACTTTTGCTTCAAAATTTTAAAATATTTCCGTTGATGCATCGATTGGATTTTTATTTTACTCATTTACCATGGCTAAGGTTTTAAAATTTATTTCTTATGAAAAAATATTGGATTGAAAAATCCCACAAAATTCCCAAGGAAAGTGACCCTAATAACAATATGATATGTAGACTACAATGGATATTACACTGGAGCACTTCATCCAATAAATATTAAATATTATGAAATCTCTTAGTATGTCATATTCTACTACATACTTCATATATACTATTACTAGTTTAGTGCACATGATACTAACAAAATTTAAATTGAAATGAAAGAAGATAAGAAAATAACACACCATCCACACAATAAACACAAGATGTATCCTCGGAATAACCAATATAGGAAAAACATAGCTAAAAGATTAAACCTATCCCTTGACATTTTCTTCTCAGTTATAATATTAAAATACAAAGAAAGTGCATTGACTATGGATATTCCATGTGTTGATGTATTTGTAACTTCGGGATGTATTCATCTGTATATCTTATGTATTGTACCCCGATGTTTATTCTGGGATGTGTCTATAATGTATTTGAGTCATGTCATGCCCCGATGTTCCTATCAGGAGATTCAATAATGTAAACAAGTCATGTCAAGTCATTGTGGGTAACCCTCCTATTGTTCAAGGGTTAAAGTCCCCGCAGTTGTGGGGCCCTAGGGTTATTATACTATCCTAGAGAATTTGACCCTAGGTGAGTTATTGTAAGTCGAGGCAATAGTCCCCACCATCTAAGTCAAGGTTAACCCTCCTTGTTGATCAAAGGGCAAAGTCCCCACAAGTTGTGGGGCACTAGGGTTATTAGACTCTCCTAGAGATGTCAGCTCTAGTAAGTAATTGTTAAGTGAGGCCGACATGATGGAGTGGATTTTAAGTGAATGAAAGAATACAAATAGAGAGTGATCCTCTCTATTTATCACACACACACTCACTCATTGGGGCACATGAGTGAAAGAGTAGTTGTTGTGACAAGAGAGAGACTACTGCTGTCGGGAGATCATCTTTATGTTTTCGGGTTTTGCTTTTGGTGCTGATTCTATCTCTGAGGAAGTTGCAAGGTTTTCTCCTTTATGGTTTTCCTGAGGAAAATTCTTTGTGTCTCTTGTCTCTTGTGTTTATTGCTGTGCATGTTATTATCTCAGTTAAAGATCCTAAGATCATAATGCTAGCTTGAATGATAAAAATCTAACATGGTATCAGAACTAACCTAAGAAGAAGACATTGTGCAGCTGTAAAATCTATGGCTTCTTACTTTTTGGGTCTCTCTCCACAATCCATCAACAAAATTATGCTAGGCTAACTCTCCATTGAAGGGCGCATCTTTTTGTTGAAGCAGAATTCAATTCTGAGCATTTTCAGTTTTCGGTGCAAGAAATTAGGGCTTTCTATAGAAGAGGAATTTTTGGGTGATCCTGGCATAGGATTTCTCTCATCATCAAAATCAAATTTTGGAGACCTAGGTCAAGATTTTTGGTTGGGTGAAACTCCAAGAAAGTCAAACCCTAGTTTGACCTTGAGCTCGAAAAACCCTAAATACTAAAACTTATAAGTTGTGGTACATTCGCTATATCTTGGGATTGGAGAAGGCTCAGGATCTGAAAATTTTACAGGACATAGATGCAATCCTGATTTACACTGTAGCCAACATTCAATCTCATATTCTCTATATTCGTGGAGATATGATCCCTCCAAGTTAGGGTTCCAGCCTCTTCCAAGATTCATCCCTAAACAGGACACTTGGGGAGAATTGATATATCTTGGGCTAACAAGATCCAAATGAAATTTATGAAGATTTTCCAGAAAGCTAATGGAATTTAATATATGTGGTCCAATTTTCAGACCTAGAAGATGAAACAGTGACACGTGGCAGACTGTACAACTTCGCTATTCTAAACAGTCCTGAAATAGGTTACCTCGAGAAAACGCTCATAAGTCCCAATTGGTGAAACCAATTCTGATGAAAACTATGGTTTTGAAACATGAACAGGTGAGGATATCTCAGTATGAATTTTCAGACATAGAGGAGTAGTAATGTTAGAGATACCACAGAAACAGTATCAGGCATTTCTGCAGGAGAAATTGGAAAACTAGGGCTTCCTGTTCTGGGAGCTTCCCTTCACTGTTTTCAGAAAAGGAGTACATTGGACAACTCACCTTGAAGAGATATATATTTCTATCCAATCAGATCTGAAAGATTCTAAGTTTTTAAAATTAGGGTTTCTTTTAAAAACCCTAGATCAGCCAACTCCGGAACTAGGACGGGCACCTCAAATCAGTAAGATCTAATCCTTTGCTATTTTCATTTGACGTTTTGATTTCAAAGTGATATATCACATCAGCTTGATGATAATCTTGGTGAAGTTGACAACTTCCAAACATGGAAGTATATGATCTCTCTGAAGAAAATGAATTGGACACCTACATGAGTAGAGGGGTTCTAGTTCCAGAGGGAGATAAGGCTAAAAGACTTACACCAAAAGAACTTAGTCAAGGCCAAGAAGATCATTGCTGATTCAATCAAGGATCACCTTATACCAAAAGTGTCATCCCTAAATACACCAAAAGAGATGTTTGATTCCTTGACCAAGTTATTTGAATGGAAGAACATAAATCGAAATATGACCTTGAGAAAACAGTTGAAGAATGTGAAGATCCAGAATGCAGAGACCATACCATCATACTTTACGAGGGTCTCTCAAATCAAAGAACAACTTGTAGCAGTAGAAGAAGAATTGGAGAATGCAGAAGTGGTGATAGCCACCTTGAATGGTCTCCCAGGATCATGGGATTCAATCATGCGAGGACGATGTTCGAGAAGGAAGTGATTACTTTCAGCAGACTCTAGGAAGAAGAAGAAACTTGACTCATAATAAGAGAAGAGAAGATGGGAGAAACTGAAGATCAAGCTCTCACCCGTTGGAATATCTTTCAGAATGGTGTGTTCAGGACTAGTAGATGGTGGCTAGTGCTCAGTCTTAAAGTTTCAATGTATTGTCATTGATGGCAATCTTCTATAAAGAGAAGGGGAACTGATGTCAAATGGATGTGGCAATCTACTGAAAAAGAGGCAGGCATGCTGGTATCAATGGAGAAAATCGAACAGTGGGAGGTGCTAGAGATTCAGACTAAAGTCTGTGGAAAATCCACTTACCGAATGGATATAACAAAAATTGTGATGTATGAACAGTTCCATATGTGAGACATTCCCACCATGCCAAGGATCTGAACTCTGCTATAACGTTATATATATATGACAGAGCTGTGCCAAAATGGAACCATATGTCAAATGCCAATTGGAAACTCTACCAAAGTTTATCACCAAATGTTAACCGCGCACCCTCACAACTGTTTTGAGCATGCAATAAAGTATTTGTTGTTGGGGCCTTGCCATCGAATGCCTTGCGGAAGTTTTAGTCATCCGCGCTTCCGCCGTTGCGGGATAGTGATAAACAAAGAGCTCTGATATTTTCCTCCGATGAACTCTGGCTCAATCGACTGAGATTCAGACTAAAGTTTTAGATCGGAGGTTGTTGTCTTTTGGCTTCTGCGTTGCAGCTCCCAAAGTGGTTAAGCATCCGAAGTGTAAAGCGCTCCGACTTCCGATGTGCGTCGCATGGCTATAACTTGTTGATCTCTGCCATTGCGGCTCTCAAACCAGCTAAGCACCTGAAGTGAAAAGCGCTCCAACTTTCGATGTGGATCGTGTGTTCGTAGTATTTTTCTTCCCACCGTTGTGGCTGTGCGAAGCTTTTGGCTTCTGATGTCAAAATCCCTCCGACTTCCGAAAGGAGATGTTGCTTGCGAGCTCCGACGTTGCGGAAGGAGATCCTCTTCTGACCTCCAATGTTGTGGAAGGAGATGTTGCTTGTGAGCTCTGATGTTTCACCCGCCGCTTCTTTGAACCATTGTACCAGTGTAATCTTTGAAGAGGAATACGAAGAGCCCTGTATAGTTGAGGATTCGAAGAGTATTCGAGCAGGTGGATTAACAGTTATGATGAGCTTGAATTGTGAATCGTTTAGTAACTGCCTGTAATGATGATTCGAAAGGAGATGGAATAGGAAGGGTAAGGAACCCAAAAAAAAAAGAAAAAAAAAGGGAGAGATGGTTCGAATATTTTTCATTCGATGTGTACAGAGGGTTCGTGAGGATGTTGAAGCTGAACCGTTTCTGCAACGGTTTGAGGATGTTTAAGCTGAACCATTTCTGTAATGGTTTGAGGATATTGTTTCGATAAAACAGAGAGAGAAATGAACTCAGAAGAATATATATATATATTGAGCAGAAACAGTTGTGGGTGTTAGCTATTTTGAGGAGAGTAACGGTGTGCAGAGCAAAGGAACAGAAGAATGTGCTGAACAGTTGAACAGAACAGAGGAGCAGAGAGCCGATGTTGAACAGAGCAGAGTGGTTTGGTAAGCAGAGACATATATGTATTGTTGCATTTTGATTCTATTGGAAAGTCTAGCAAATAAGGGAGGTAGGGAGGTGCTAGGGGAGACTTTTTGTTTGCAAGTGGGTGCTTGTAGAAATTGAAGATTGGTGTCTTCACTCAGTTGGTGCTAGGATAAGCTGGAAGTTGGTGCTCCCACCCAGTTGGTGCTGGGTCAAAGTGAGAATTGATGCTCTTAGCAAGTTGGTGCTTGCATTCAGAGGCTGCAGCCTCTTTGAGTTGGTGCTCAAATAAGAAGTGATGTATAGCCATTGAAGCCTTTGACATCATAAGAAGAAGAGGTTTTTCCGTTATGGGTTTCCTCGTGAAATATCTGTGTATCATATATGTGATTAAATGTTGTGATTGAATGCTGTGTTTTATGTTATCTACTCTTCTGTTTATAACTCTGAATTCATAGCAAATATTGACTACCATAAAGTTTATTGATTCTAAGCTAAAGAAGTATTTTGGTAACAAATCTTAACTAACTAATTCACCCCCCCCTCTCAGTTAGTTTATACCTGTAACAATTGGTATTAGAGCAGCGTTCCTTTTGGTTAAGGTAGATCTTGAAGAGTTAAAATGGCTAGTCAAGATGGATCAATAAACAAAGCACCCATATTTGATGGTAAAATTTTTTCTTTCTGGAAGGTTAGGATGAGAACATACTTAATGTCCCTAGGTGCTGATGTTTGGGAAGTAGTAGAGACTGGGTATGAAAAACTTGTTTTGCTAGCATCCAAAGATGATAAGCTAGAATTTACTTTCAATGCAAAAGCAATGAATGCTATTCTGAGTGGTCTTGCTGAAACTGAATTTGTAAAAGTAATGCATCTTGATTCTGCCAAAGAAATGTGGGATAAGCTTATTAGCAGCTATGAAGGAAATGAGAAAGTTAAAGATGCCAAGTTGTAGACTCATAGGCTAAGATTTGAACAACTGAAAATGAATGAAGATGAAAGTATTAGTAAATTTTTTTTGAGAGTTGATGAGTTAGTAAATGCTATGAGAGCTCTTGGTGAAAAAATAAGTGATGATGATACCTTCCTTGTTCATAAAATCCTGAGATCTCTACCTGACATAGAAGAAATGAGTGATCTTAAAACGTTATCTCTTGACCAATTACTAGGAATTTTGACATCCTATGAAATGAGGATTAGTAAAGACCAAAACCCATCCAGAGAAGCCTCTTTTAAAGCTAAAAAGAGTATAGAGGCAGATGTGGATGAAATAGAAGCAAAATTTGTGAGAAGACTGAAAACGGGGTCAGGGAAATACAAAGGCAAACTGCCTTTCAAATGTTTTAACAGTGGTAAAACAGGACACTTTGCTGCTAAATGCCCTCATATGAGGAAATAGCAGAGTCCTGTAGATGAAGAGAAATTTATAAAGAAGAGGTATAGTAAAGAAAACAAGTACAAGAAGAAAAGTCTACATGTGAATGATGATGAATCCACAGAAACTTTAGAAAGTGAATCCTCCCATGAAAACAAAGAGAATGATTTCATGCTTATGGCTATAGAGGATCTAGAGATGAGCTGTACAGAGATGAATGATGAAGATGCCATTGTGGACATGGAGGGAGAGCTGATGAGTGCTCTAGAGGAGATTGATAGACTAAGAATAAAGAAAAGAAAACAAAAGCAGCTATTAATCCAGTTTGAAACCAATGGAAAAGACATCTCTCTAATAAAGCTAGAGCTGGAAGAAGCAAAGAAAATTGAAGAGACTCTAAAACAACATCTAGCTGAAAGTAAAGCCAGATGTGAACATCTAGAGAAAGAAGTAGTAATTGTTAAGAAGGATTTAGAAAAATTTCAAGCCTTATATCATCAGAATATCTCTAGTATCAAAGCTTTAGAAGAGCTAAATAACATTCTAAACAGACAGAGGTCACCTCAGATTAAGTTTGGTCTAGGCTATGATCAAGGTGCAAGTAGCAGTGATTCAGAAAGCAAAGAATCATCAAACTTGATTAATTTTCAGAACAGCAAGCAGGCAGAAATCCCCAGAATAATAAATGTTGAAGCATGTAAAGACAATAATGAAAATCGATCAAAGAGTGATAAAAAGCAAGAGAATACCGATCTAAATAGCAAATCGGTACAGTCAAAAGTTCATGAAAAAGAGCCATATAATAGAATCAAGTATGCAGATCGAAATTACAATTATGAGCATCATAACTCAATACATTACTTTTCTAGAAATCCACCAAGAGTTAGGTATGTTAATTTCTTCAAGGGTTATTGTTTCTGTTGTTCTAACTTTGGGCACAGAGCTGCCAATTGTTTTTACAATTTTAGAAACATTCAGAGAAGGATGTCAAATAACAAACAAATGATACATCAATCAGCATATAATCATATGGGTCGTGTATCTCAATCAGCTGTTAAAAGAAGAACGCAAAACAGAAATACTAACCCGTTTGATATTCTATACAACGAAACAGAATGTTACATATGTCACAACTTTGGGCATAAAGCTACAGAATGTAACTTGAAAGAGAACAAAACAGAACCAAAAATGAAATATACAGCTAAACGAAATGTATGGAGGAAGAAAGAGAGTTCTCATTGTAATCTCGTGCTCTCAGTTCAGAAACAAAAGAATCCTTGGTACATTGATAGTGGATGTTCAAAACATATGTCAGGAGATAAAGGGAAGTTTATTTCTATGTCAGAGCAGAAATCTGGGAACGTAACATTTGGAAATGATGCACCAGGAAAGATTAGAGGCAAGGGAATGGTTAGTCTTAGCAATGGTAAAGGAAAGGCTCAAGATGTGTTATTTGTAGATGGGTTGAAGCACAACCTTCTCAGTGTGAGTCAAATGTGTGACAAAGGGTGTGAAATATTGTTCACTGCTAAAGATTGTAAAATTAAAAATGTTTCCTTAGGAAAACTGGTTGCCAAAGGAATAAGAACTGAGAATAATGTTTACATTTTAAAAGAAGAAAAAGAAGAGTGTTATCTCAGCAAATATGATGAAAGTTGGCTGTGGCACATAAGACTGGGACATCTACATTTTGATCATCTAATAAAACTCAAAAACAGAGCAGCAGTAAGGGACTTTCCAGAAGTATCTAAACCACATGATGAAGTGTGTAAACCTTGTCAGACGAGGAAGTTAACCAGAACACAGTTTAAGTCAAAGAGTGTTCCCTCCACAAATAAGCCTCTTCAACTAGTCCATCTGGATCTGTGTGGCCCATCAAGGAAAGAAAGTACAGGTAAGGAGAACTATTTCATGCTCATGATTGATGACTATTCCAGACTAACATGGGTTGCATTCCTTAAAGAGAAGTCTGAAGCATTTGCTAAATTCAATATATTTAAAGCCCTGACTGAAAATTAGACTGGAAGAAAGATTATAGCTATCAGATATGACAGAGGAGGAGAGTTCAGTTCAAGACAGTTCAAAGAATTCTGTGATGAGCATGGCATCAGGAAAGAATATACAATGGCAGGAACTCCTCAGCAAAATGGAGTGGTAGAAAGACAAAACAGAATAGTCCAACAGATGGCCAGATCAATGATGAAGGAAAATGATATTTCTCAAGGCTTCTGGGTGGAATCTATCCATACAGCTGTGCACATTCTTAACAAAGCTCATTTGAGACCAAACAGTGACAAAACATTATATCATTTATGGTTTGGAAGACCTGCAACCATTAAACATTTCAGAGTTTTTGGGAGTAAATGCTATATCAAGAATAATGATGAAAATTTGGGCAAGTATGATGACAGAGCAGATGAAGGAATCTTTTTAGGATATGCTACAGAAAGCAAAGGCTATAGGTGTTATAACAAGAGGCTGCGTAAAATAGTAGATTGCATAGATGTGAAAGTAGATGAAGATTGTCATGGAAATATCAGTCAAAGGAATGATGAAGATTCATGTTTGGAAGATACAAATGAAGAGACAGAAGAATAGGTCCAAGAATCCCAGAAGGAAGAATCTGAATCATCAGAGTATGAGGAAGCTAAAACTGAATAGCACACTGTAGAATCTTCTTCCAAAATGATTAGAAAAAATCACCCTGAAATCCAAATCATTGGTGATGAGAGTAAAGTTGTTCAGACTAGAAGGAATATTTTGCAAGAATTTGAACAGTCTCATATTGCTCTTCTCTCTACAATTGAGCCCCAATGTTTTAATGAAGACAACAAAGACAAAGACTGGGTAGCAGCCATGAATGAAGAGCTGGATCAGATTGAAAAGAATAGCACTTGGGGACTTGTTCCTAGGCCATCAGACAAGAATGTGATTGGATCCAAATGGGTATATAAGAATAAATTAAATGAACAGGGACAGATTGTAAGGAATAAAGAAAGACTGGTTTGCAAAGGTTATGCTCATATTGAAGGACAAGACTTAGATGAAACATTTTCTCCAATGGCAAGAATGGAGGCTATCAGAATGTTTCTAGCCTATGCTTGTTACAAACGATTTAGAGTATACCAGATGGATGTCAAGTTAGCATTTCTCAATGGAAATTTAGAAGAAGAAGTGTATGTGGAGCAACCTGAAGGCTTTTCACTCACAGATAAATCTAACTATGTATGCAAACTGAAAAAGGCTTTGTATGGGTTGAAGCAACCACCTAGAGCCTGGTATGCCAGACTGGACAAATATCTACAAGACAAAGGCTTCAAGAGAGGTTCTGTGGACAACAATTTATATATCAAAATTGAAGGTGATGACTTACTGATTGTATTGGTTTATGTTGATGATATCATCTTTAGCTATACTAATAATCTTTCTGTTCAGTGGTTTACTAACTCTATGAAATCTGAGTTTGAAATGTTAATGATTGGTGAGCTGTCCTATTTCCTTGGTCTTCAAATCTGTCAGAAACCTGAAGGTATGTTTCTTTCTCAAGAAAAGTATCTAAAGGAGATGTTAAAGAAGTTTCGAATGGAAGACTCCACACCTGTGAGTACACCCATGGTCAATGGCTGGAAGTTGAGAAAAGATGATTCTTCAGCTGAAGTATATCAAAAGATGTACAGATCTATGATAGGAAGCCTGTTATATATTACTGCATCAAGAGCTGATATCATGCATGCTGTTGGGATGGTAGGAAGGTTTCAAGCTGCTCCTAAACAGAGTCATCTACTAGCTATGAAATGTATATTCAAATACCTAAAAGGTACGCTCTCTTATGGTCTGTGGTATCCCAGAAATTAGAACTTTCAGCTAATAACATATTCAGATGCAGATTGGGCTAATTGTGTAGACGAAAGAAAAAGTACAAGTGGCGAAGCATTCTTCTTAGGAGAGTCTTTGGTTGCCTGGCTAAGTAAGAAGCAAATTTCCATTTCTTTATCCACTACTGAAGCAGAGTACATAACTGCTGCTACTTGCTGTACTCAAATTTTATGGATGGTTCAATCTCTTGCTGATCTAGATGTAAAGTATTCTAAGCCTATTCCCATTCACTGTGACAATACTAGTGCTATCAGTGTTTCCAAGAATCCTGTTCTTCATTCCAAAACTAAACACATTCCCATAAAGTACCATTTCTTGCGCGAACAAGTGGCTACTCAAGCGGTGTTGTTGCATTATATTCCTTCTACTGAACAGATTGCTGACATTTTTACTAAGCCTTTACCCACAACTTAGTTTGAATATCTGCGTCAGAAGCTGGGTGTTCAGTCCTTGTCTTAGTAACTCATGCATTATGTTAGGGGGAGTCTGTGTTTATTGTATATCTTATTTCTATTTAGAGCATGGAATGGCAGTTCGTTTTCTTAGTGCATCTTGTAAGGGGGAGACTAGTCATCAGACATACTGTATTTGCCCAGGTTTATCCTTTGCCCTTGATGTCAAAGGGGGAGAAATGTGACCAGTTGAATGAGATATTGCCATCAATGTCAAAGGGGGAGATTGTTGGAATATGTTTCAGAATGGTGTGTTCAGGACTAGTAGATGGTGGCTAGTGCTCAGTCTTAAAGTTTTAATGTATTGTCATTGATGGCAATATTCTATAAAGAGAAGGGGAACTGATGTCAAATGGATGTGGCAATCTACTGAAAAAGAGGCAGGCACGCTGGTATCAATGGAGAAAATCGAACAATGGGAGGTGCTAGAGATTCAGACTAAAGTCTGTGGAAAATCCACTTACTGAATGGATATCACAAAAATTGCGAAGTACGAATAGTTCCATATGTGAGACATTCCCGCCATGCCAAGGATCTGAACTCCGCTATAACGTTATATATATATGACAGAGCTGTGCCAAAACGGAACCATATGTCAAATGCAACTGGAAACTCTGCCAAAGGTTATCACCAAATGTTAACCGCGCACCCTCACAACTGTTTTGAGCATGCAATAAAGTATTTGCTGTTGGGACCTTGCCATCAAACGCCTTGCGGAATTTTTAGTCATCTGCGCTTCCGCCGTTGTGGGAGAGTGATAAACGACGAGCTCTGATATTTTCCTCCGATGAACTCTAGCTTAGTCAGCTGAGATTCAGAATAAATTTTTAGATCAGAGGTTGTTGTCTTTTGGCTTCCGTCGTTGCGGCTCCCAAAGTGGTTAAGCATCCAAATTGTAAAGCCCTTCGACTTTCGATGTGCGTTGCATGGCTATAACCTGTTGATCTCCGCCGTTGCGGATCTCAAACCAGCTAAGCACCCGAAGTGAAAAGTGCTCCGAATTTCGATGTGGATCGCGTGTCCATAGTCTTTTTCTTCCCGCCGTTGCGGCTGTGCGAAGCTTTTGGCTTCCGATGTCAAAATCCCTCTGACTTCCGGAAGGAGATGTTGCTTGCGAGCTCCAACGTTGCGGAAGGAGATCCTATTCCGACCTCCGATGTTGCTTGTGAGCTCCGACGTTTCACCTGCCGCTTCTTTGAACCATTGTACCAGTGTAATCTTTGAAGAGGAATACGAAGAGCCCTGTACAGTTGAGGATTCAAAGAGTATTCGAGCAGGTGGATTAACAGTTATGATGAACCTGAATTGTGAATCGTTTAGTAATTGCTTGTAATGATGATTCGAAAGGAGATGGAATAGGAAGAGTAAGGAACCAAAAAAAAAAGAAAAAAAAAGGGAGAGATGGTTCAAATATTTTTCATTTGATGTGTACAAAGGGTTCGTGAGGATGTTGAAGCTAAATCGTTTCTGCAACGGTTTGAGGATGTTGAAGCTGAACCGTTTCTGTAACGGTTTGAGGATATTGTTTCGATAAAACAGAGAGAGAAATGAACTCAGAAGAATATATATATATTGAGCAGAAATAGTTGTGGGTGTTAGCTATTTTGAGGAGAGTAACGGTGTGCAGAGAAAAGGAAGAGAAGAATGTGCTGAACAGTTGAACAGAACAGAGGAGCAGAGAGCTGATGTTGAACATAGCAGAGTGGTTTGGTAAGCAGAGACATATATGTATTGTTGCATTTTGATTCTATTGTAAAGTCTAGAAAATAAGGTAGGTAGGGAGGTGCTAGGGGAGACTTTTTGTCTACAAGTGGGTGCTTGTAGAAATTGAAGATTGGTGTCTTCACTCAGTTGGTGCGAGGATAAACTGGAAGTTGGTGCTCCCACCCAGTTGGTGCTGGGTCATAGTGAGAATTGATGCTCTCAGCAAGTTGGTGCTTGCATTCAGAGGTTGTAGCCTCATTGAGTCGGTGCTCAAATAAGAAGTGATGTACAGCCATTGAAGCCTTTGACATCATA
Organism: Pseudotsuga menziesii; assembly: GCA_001517045.1. NCBI lineage: Eukaryota > Viridiplantae > Streptophyta > Pinopsida > Pinales > Pinaceae > Pseudotsuga > Pseudotsuga menziesii. Next base: position 752,756 of record LPNX010367516.1, read on the forward strand.
AGAAGAAGAGGTTTTTCCCTTATGGTTTTCCTCGTGAAATATCTGTGTATCATATATGTGATTAAATTTTGTGATTGAATGCTGTGTTTTATGTTATCTGCTCTTATCTTTATAACTCTGAATTCATAGCAAAGATTGACTGCCATAAAGTTTATTGATTCTAAGCTAAAGAAGTATTTTGGTAAGAAATATTAACTAACTGATTCACCCCCCCCTCTCAGTTAGTTTATACCTGTAACATCACCATCCAAAGAAGATTCCTCAAGTGATGAAGAATAAAAAGAAATCAACTCTTGAAGAACCTCTTATCCATCTTAGCATTTGGATAAGAAATGATGCTATTATGAATGAAGAAGATGATGAAGCTGAAGGCTCAAGAAGGAATCCACCCACGAAAAAAAAATATAAGTATTCAATTGTCATTTCATGATATTGTTTTGTTATAAATTTGTTTATATTCAGTTAATGTATTATGCATGATAGAATGTTTTCATTAATGATAGTATACTACTAATATGCATGTGATGGGTAAGTAGCTCATGGTGCTATACAACTCTCCATTGTTGCTTATCTAGAATGAAACCTCTTTGCTGACATATTGGATTAGTGCACAATATCAACGTTGTCCTGGTAGAGATGGAAGGCATCTAGAAAGTCTCTGTGAGATATGGATGAATGTTGTATTGGCTAAAGTAGTTGCATGATCATATATTTATGCATAAGAATTTTCCAGTATGAATATTCCTTATGAAATGTTTCTAACCATACAAATGCATTTGACTTGTAGGAAATATCTCATACATAATCACCTACAAGCAAAGAAGGATGAGACTTTTTTTGAAGAACAAGTAACGACAGTTCAAGATGAAGAATAATATGACGAATCCAGTGACATCATTGATGTAGAACCTTCCAAGCGGAAGTGATGAGTCTGTGAGCCATTCTGACATGATGAGAGGATTGGTTCCTTCCATGGTCAGATGTAAGGGCTGATCCATTCTATCATGGTGAGAGGATTGGTTCCTTCCATGTCAGATGTGAGTGTTGAGCCATTCTGATGTGACTGTAGGATTGGTTCCTACATGATCATATATAAGTGTTGAATGTCATTCTCTGAATGGAGGCACCTGGTCAGTTACTAGGAATAATCAGTCTGGGGCTAAGGGCCATTCTGATGTGATTGAGGGATGTGTTCCCACATGATCAGATATAAGTGCAGATCCATTCTGATGTGATTGAGGGTTGCGTTCCCACTTGATCAGATATAAGGGTTGATGCCATTCTCTGGGAGAATGGAGGCACCTGGTCAGTTACCAGGAATCCTCAACCTGGGGTTGAGAGCCTTTCTAGCATGGTTGCAGGATGTGTTCCTGCATGGCTATATGTAAGTGTAGAGCCCTTCTAGCATGGTTGCAGGATGTGTTCCCGCATGGATAGATGTAAGTGCAGAGCCCTTGTAGCATGGTTGCAGGATGTGTTCCCACATGGCTAGATGTAAGTGCAGATCCCTTCTAGCATGGTTGTAGGATGTGTTCCCGCATGGCTAGATATAAGTGCTGATCCTTTTCGATAGGGTTGTGGGATGTGTTCCCGCATGATCGAATGTGAGTGTTGAGCCTTTCTAACAGGGTTGTGGGATGTGTTGCTGCATGGTCAGATGTGAGTGCTGGGCGTTCCTTTCTGACATGTTGTTGGATGTATTCCACTCATGGTCAGATGTAAGTGCTGGGTGGGCCATTTTGAATTAGGGTCAGATATAAGCATTGAAGAAGACCTACATGGAGGTTAGTCCTACAACCAGCATGAAAAAGGGCTGGCTCTGTAGAACTTCTTGTGACGAGAAGAATCATGAGATAGCACCTGTGATGATGATCTAGCAGTGATGATCCAGATCGAGTGATGATCCAGATCCAGTGATGATGATCCAAATTGAGTGATGATCCAGATCTAGTGATGATGATCCAGATCCAGTGATGATCTAGATCCAATGATGATGATCCAGATCCAGTGATGATCCAGATCCAATGATGATGATCCAGATCTAGTGATGATCTAGATCCAGTGATGATGATCCAGGTCAAGTGATGATCCAAATCCAGATGAAGATGACAAGAACTCAATGATGATCTAGATGATACAGAGAAGAAGACTTGTGCTGATAAATTGTGTCGAGAGAATACCTTCCTAGTTAAGAGGGAGTGTTGATGTATTTGTAACTTTAGAATGTATTTATCACACACACACTCACTCATTGGGGTGCATGACTACAAGAGAAGTTGCTGGGACAAGAGAGAGACTATTGCTGTTGGGAGATCATCTTTATGTTTTTGGGTTTTGCTTTTGGTGCTGATTCTATCTCTCAGGAAGTTGCAGGGTTTTCTCCTTTATGGTTTCCCCAAGGAAAATTCTTTGTGTCTCTTGTCTCTTGTGTTTATTGTTGTGCATGTTATTCTCTTAGTTAAAGATCCTAAGATCGTAATGCTAGCTTGAATGATAAAAATCTAATACCATGGACACTGCAGCTTGCATAGATTCTACATGAAATTCCACTTCCTTTATTATGCTTAAACGTCCCACTCTCAATGTTTTTCTCTAATATGAACAATACTCAATAACATAAGAATGGAACCCTCTATAATCTTCTTGATATTCCACACATGACTATCCCTACATGTGTGAGTAATGGGAGCTAATGTGACATCCACTTGGTATCATGGTTGTCAACATTATAGGTCAACTTGTGGGAGGCATAACTTCCTCATACGAACTCCAACTAGTGTAACCTTTGTGAACTAAAACTCTCTTAATGTGTAAAACAACATTGAGAGGCTATGAAATTTGTTCACAATTTTTTGACCCCCAAAATGCCATTTGATTATTTAAACATGATCTAAAATTTTCTACGCTCTAAATCGCTAAAGTGGGTCCTAACCCTAAAATGGGACCTAATAGCCAATAGATCCAATTTTTCCAAGCAACAATACCAAAATATATGACAAATTATACAATGATCCATTTTGGATCACTCTATCCTTATTTATATCTACCAAATGCAAATTGCATACCATGCCTTATTTAATGAGGACACATTGCATTTATTCAATGCTAACTATGTAATGAGCCTTATTAAAAATAACTGATAATGTGTACATAGTCCACATTACATTAAATGATCAAAAAACTTATCCTATTATTATCTCTATTGAGACCCTAGGATCATATCACACCCTTTGGGAGGATCCCAACATTCCACCCCCCTTCGAAAAGTGTCATCCTCAATGATTGTAGTGATAATGTACAACCATAAACCATGTATCATTCACGAGTACTTATTGCAATGCTAAAGTAGTCTACGAAGCTAGGGTCCCATGTACAAATGCTAGCCTCAATGTTGAAGTAGTCCAAGAATATTTTCCATGAAATAGGTCCCATGTCTAGGTGCCCATCTTGACTCATTAAGACCTAGATATTGTGACATTACATTCCTATTATTATATTATTTTTGTCTTTATTGGTTGGTTAAGACCTTAATTTTAATTGTATGAGCTGTTGTGATTTATTTCATTCTTAAGGCATCTGGTTACTATCTCTTTCTAATTTTGCACTATTTTGGAATTTTGTGCATAAAAATTGGTGTCACAACCATTTTCTCTATAACTATTTTTTCTAGGATGTTTTAGCCATCAAAATTTTGAGGAGTCTCAAGAGACATAGTGAAGTATCTATGGTAAAAAATTTAGGTCATGGTTAACTTTACGTAAGTTAGAGGTTTTTACTAGTCCAAAAACTAGTCTCAAACAAGTGTTTTGGAAGTGAGAATAAATTATTCAGCATAGATTGTAAAGAGGAAGAAGAACCTAAACTAGAATAGTCTCAAGAGGTAGACCTAGAATGTACTTCCAGCCATATATTTCCATGCATTGACCAACATTAACACCTGTCAAAATATACTTCCAACCATATATTTCCATGCATTGGACAACATTAGCACTCCTCAAAATATCAAGATAGAAGGATATATGAAAAATAAAAAGGTAACAATGTTGATCGATTTTGGTAGTACTGATAACTTCATTAATTGAAAAATAGACAAAGTTTTCGATTGGTTTATATCACTAGCACCTTAGTTTCAAGTAATGATTATAGATGGAGGTAACATAAATTGCTCAAGGATTTGACATAGTATTAACCTTACTATGTGGGAATATTTATTGGATATCAATGACTGCAATCCAAATGGGTGGTGTTGATGTTGTATTAGGGGACCAATGGTTATAATAATTGTAAACATTGGATCCTAATTTTACGAACTTTTCATGAGATTCTGCTTAAAAGGAAAGGAATTTGAACTCATGGGTATTCTCTAACATCATGACAAAATTGCTAAAAAATAACATCGTGGTGTAGTTGCACAATTATTCTCACTATATATTCAAGCATATATACATGCTATTCTAATGCATCTTTAAAGAGTTATTTACAATCATTCCAAGATATTTGAAGATATTCCCAAATTTCTTCCATCTGCTCGAGATCATGGACATGCCATTCACTTGCAACTGAGAATTTTACAACCTAACATAAGACCTTATAGAAACCCATATGCATAAAAAGAGTGATATTGAGAATATGTTTCAAGAAATGTTAGATGTTGGAATCATTAAACATAACCAAAGTTCTTTCTCCACATCAATGATGGTGGTTCATAAAAATGAATGTCCATGGCATAGGTGTCTAGATTATAGAGAGATCACCAAGATGACCACTGAAGATACATTTCCTATTCCTATCATTGATGAACTATTAGATGAATTATAAGGAGTAATTATCAAGTTGGATCACCATTCAATATATCATTAAATACAAATTAGGATAAAAGAATTTTTGAAAACAACCTTTAAAACACATGAAGTTCATTATGAACTTATGTGCTGCCATTTAGGCTTACCAATGCACCCTCTACATTTCAACGCTTGATGAATTCTATTAAAACCCTTCTTTGGGAAATTTTTCTTAGTATATTTTGATGACATAATAATCTATAGAAAAACTTGGGAAGAGCATGTACAACATGTTGACATGGTCTTAAATCTATTTGAGGAACAACAAATATATGCCAAGCCTTATAAGTGTGATTTTGGGGTTCAAGAAGTAGAGTATTTGAGTAATATTGTATCTAATGAAGGCATCAAAGTGGACCATAAAAAAATTATAAAATTGAACATATAATGGAATGTTTAGTTCCCAAAACCTTAAAGAATATCATAGGATTCTTAGGATATGAAAGCTATTTATTAAAAGAAATATGATTTAAAAGTTAACCCCAAACCCTAAAACCAATTTCCATATCATACTCTCTTAGCAAATTAAATTTCTTTAAAAATCAAAAGAAGTGCATACACTTATGAGTCAAAGTATTCTTCGATGGAAATTTTTTTATCTAATTTTTTTTTAAGTGAAAATGGTTTTAATCATATAATTTAACAACTAATTATCTATATATTATAGACTAACTTAATTAAAGTAATATATAAGATAGTTTATTTTTAAATTTATAATATTAATATAATATAACTAACTATTACTAACTAATATTATATAAAAATAATATATATCATATTATATATTTAAGAGTAGGTAAACACTTTACTTTTTTGGATCAATTTTATAATCATTTTTCTAAACTGATTGAAATCATTGGAATTATATATATATATATATATATATATATATATATATATATATATATATATATATGTGATAAACACTTTATTTTTTTGGATCATTCTCTTTTTCAACATAAATTCAATTGAAATTGTTAGAAATGTAAATATACATTGTTAGAATTGCATAATTTGGGTGTATATATATATATGGGGTAAAATTAAAGTCCATTATTTAGTTAGTATACAATATATATTAGCTAGTTAGAATATAATATGTAAAGTAGTTAGTTGTTTTTTTTTAACAGGAGCCTTGAAAGTATGGTATTAATAAAAAAGTTGTAAATAACCGAGTTACAAAAAAAACAGAACCGAGTCTTACAGAGTCCTTGAAGAGACCAAAAATATTGAGAGATATAAATTGATAATTGACTCATTTAACTTGATTCTATGCTTGGTGCTACTGCTAGAACCCCTGAAAGGGTAAACACTATGAAAGACTCCTAAAACTAGATAACAAAAATACATTCAAAGTCTAAGTCCTGAACATGCCCCTTCTCCTTTCCCTTCTAAGCTTCATGAAATTGATTCTCTGCTGCCTTCTCAATTGTGAGAATTCTATTCCTACCATCTTCCTAAATATCTTTTGCTCTGTCAAATTCATATCCCCAACGTTGTACTTCCTTCCTACTACAATGTGATACTCGTCCCTGATGCTCTCAGTACCATGGAATACATGATCAATGTTACCTTCTTGGACTGGAAGATTGAAATTGTCAACATAAGCGAGCCAATTTACGCTCTGTGTTTGTCCTGGGTTTTGTTTCAGAGCCTCACCTGCACTGTTTTTTCCCTCTACGTTGAGATTAATATTGTACCTAACAGCTGTAATCGATCTTGGATCAATACATGAAAGCATTGTCTTATGATCTGCCTTCTCTTTTGCATGGAATATGTCGTTGTCAACATAGATCTCTGCATTGTCGTGGGGCAATTCATGGGGAAAGCTTACCATAAAATAGTAATGAAACTTCATAATACTTCGTATGTGTCCTTCCATCAACAGTTTTGCATATTGGATCAACAATATATGCTAGCACATGGGCATGGAGATAGATGCCAGATAGAAAATCCAAATCCCTAGACCAAGGATTTCTTGCAATTTTGACAGAAAATTGATTTTTCTTCTTGCTAGGAGGGGGAATGAAGGCCAAGGAATCCTGCTCAATCTTAGAAATTAACTCGTATTTCCCTTGGGGATAGACTAGGTTCAATATCTTCTTACGGTACATAAAATAAGTTGGGAGGAGTTTCTTTTGCCTTATCCATCCCAATACCGAGCTTCACTCCTTTATTTGCCAACTTGTCACCCTCAACATTATTACTTCTTAGAATGTGAAAATAGGGAGCATGAGTTTCTCCGGAAAATTGTTGAATACGCATGTAAATTCTGTTGGTTTTGACCATGCCTTTATTACTTTTGCTGTTCATTCTTTGGATTACCTGCTTTGAATCCCCAAATATTGAGACCTTTCTGAAGCTGAGAAGCTAAACCAGGTGCATGCCATAGAACAACAAAATCCATTCAGCTTCATTGTTGGTTTTCCTACCTAGGCCACAGGCGTAAGTAGTCACAACTTTTTCTCCTGGATCAAAGATGATCCCACCCCTGCCTGCTTCCCTAGGGTTTCCTTTCATAGGCCCATTGAAGAGTAAGGAGTGAGAGTTTAGGATAACCTTCCACAGTGAAAAATCCTTTAAGTTTTTCCAAATTTCCCAGGTGTGAATCCCATCCTTCCTTTTGGTTTAAACAGAGTTCAGAGGTATAAGGTCTTTGCACCATTCTAGATATCCATCTGTTATTTTTTCAGAAGGTGAGGTGGTGATCTGATTTGTGTTCAATGTCTCTTTTATCAAATTTTCCACTTTGAAGGCAGTTTGTTGAGCATCTGTTTTTTATTATTATCAAAGACAAGCATGTTCCTTATAAGCCAAATTTGCTAGCAGACATATTTGAGAGCTGCATCCCAAATTATTCCAAGGATCTTCTTTTTTCTTAGTATTCCAGGATAGCATCCTTTCTAGCTTGTCATCATAATGGTTATTGACCCTGAGAAAACCAGATTTTTCCCACCCTTTCCTAGGAAGAAGGTCCAGACCCATTTGGTGAATGGCACTCCAAGAACAAATGCTAAGCTGATTCAGAATTTTCTTGGCAAAGTTGAAACCTTGAGGGCCCATGGATCCCACGTTTCCTGAGGTTTTCAGTTGTTAAAAGCTTATCTTTAGATAGAATCCAGAAGAATGCATTGATTTTTGGGATGCAGAAAGAATCCCATACATTCCTCCAATTTCTTTGCTGAGTGTCTTTCCCAAAGTTTTGCAGATATTGAAATCCTTATTTTACAGTGTCAGACCCAAAGTTCCCCCATCCTCTCAAATATTGTTTACTGAGGATAAGAGGAGAAATTCCATGCAGGAAGGAGTTAAAGTAAACATAGATATGCTCTAATTGAGAGGGTGTATTTCACCAAATCCATCCATTCCAGTGACCCCTATATTCCCAAGTGGTCAACTCTTTTAGGGACTTATAAACATGATCTTCCAGCCGCCTACGGAGAGGGAGAAACTCAACATTAGAAGCAAGAGTGGGCCTTCCCAATATGGAGTTTGTCCATATATTGATTTTACTACCATTATCGGGCATCCAGTATATCTTGTGTTTGATTAGACCAACATAATTTTTGATTTGATTCCATATGGAGGTTCCTTTACCCCCCATGGGAGATCCAAGATTCTTGATTTCTTCCTTTTTATATATTTTTTCCTAATAGCCTCTATCTACCATTCCTTGCATCCTACTATCATTTTCCAGACCAACTTTTCCCCCAAAGCTTGATTCACTTTCCCTTGATCCCTTATTCCAAGTGCTCCATTATTTTTATTCTCGGTTACATCTTCCCAATTCACCAGATTAAATTTTCTCCCCTGCATCTTACCTTCTTTCTAGAGGAACTTCCTAATTTCCATGTTAAAGGATCTGATGACTGCCTTTGGAGCCGCGAATATTGCACAATAAAAAATTGGATACGAGGAGAGGATTGATTTTATTAAAACCACTCTTCCTACTAAGTTAATCCAAGAGTTGCTCCATAGTTGAATTTTTTTCTTCATATTTTGAATTGGAGGCCTCCATATCGCAATCGTACTTTTTTATTAATGATTGGGACTCCAAGATATATGAAGGATGTCCATTGTAGATTGACTTGAATTCTTAGAATGCTTGCAAGATATCTAAGGGAATTTGGATTGTTGTTCAAACCATAAAACCAATATTTGCTTTCATTTAATTGAATGCTAGAAAATTTTAAGAATAGGTCAAGCGTGATTTTGAGACGCCTAGCTATTTGGGAAGAGGCACTACCCAATAGAATAGTGTCATCCATGAACTGTGCCTGGTTGATGGCCTGTATCCCTATTTCTATTATTATTCCTGGAATTGACCCTTCATTCCTAAGTCTGTTAAGCCTTATGCTGAGAGAATCCGCGACTAGAATGTAGAGGAAGGGAGACATTGGGCATCCTTTGCTAATTCCCCTTTATGCTTGGAAGAATGAGGTGGGACGACCATTAATGAGAGGGGAAATCCTTGGATTGCTTAAACAAGCCTTAACCCTCTGAATGAAGGATTCCAAAAATCCATAGCTCTGCATAACTTGAAAAATATGCAAATTCCTTATCCTATCAAATGCATTTGCAAGATCTAGTTTGATTGCCATACCTACCTCCTTGTGAGATTGAATTGAATGGATTTCCTCTTGCACTAGCAGGATGTTGTCATAGATCTATATTCGGGATATAAATCTCCCTTGGTTTTCATAGATTATATCTGGGATTACCTTCTTCATCCTGTTAGATATTACTTTCGAGATAATCTTATAGGAGGAGTTACACAGTGATATTGGTCTGAACCTTTTGATGGAGGACGGGTTTCTTTCTTTGGGGATTAGAGCTAGGAACATTGAATTGGTGGAACCTTCAATGCATTCCGTGGACTGTGTCCAAATTATCATTTTTACAAGGTCTTTTTTTATAATATTCCAACAACTCCTATAGAAACTGATCGGGAACCCATCAGGTCCCGGAGCCTTGTCAGGATGCAAAGTCCAAACTTCTCTTCTCACTTCTTCAAAGGTGATATGATGAGTAATAAAATCATGGTTATCCTGCACCAGATGAGGAATTTCTCCGCTAAGAGAGTGCATGTCTTCTTCTAAAATTTTTTCTTCGTTGGTGTAGAGTGCTTGAAAATGTTCCTTGGCCTCTTTTTTAATTATCTCTAGATCATTTATCTTTCCTCCATTGTCTAGTGTTAATTCCTTTATGGTGTTTTTATTGATACATTCTTTGCACTGATAGTGAAAGAAACTTGTATTCTGGTCACCTGCTTTTAACCATAAACTCCTGGATTTTAATCTTATCTCCACTTCTACCTTTCTCTAGATGGATGTAAATTTTTGGTCGATCTCTCTTTCTCTCAAGAGCATTTCTCAGGTGACTTCTTCCCTTTCCATTTCCTCTTGGATCTCTTCCATATTCTTAAGCAAGATGTTTTTTTCCCATCCTGGGTGAGGCTGGCCGACTGGCCAGATTTTAATCTCCTTTTTTACATTTTTTAAATTTTGTTCCCAGATATAAGCTGGGGAGCCATGGAAGAACTTTCCCCATGCTTGAGAAACAATCTCAGAAAACCCTGCTCATTTAACCAGACAGAGGAAAATTTGAAAGGTTGAGGGCCCAGGTTACCTATTGGTTCCAACGTGAAAATAATTGGCTTATGATCAGAAACAACAGTTTTTAAAAGCCTTGAGACTGGGATAAAGGGATTGTTTAACAGAGAATAAATTACCAGGATACGGTCCAATCTCGCTGCTATATGCCTAGGTCCAGTCCATTTATTAATCCAGGTATACTTCCCTTTCCTTTGCTTGATGTTGGATAGCTTCTAGGAAGCTATAACATCTTCTAGTATTTCTCCAAACGTGTCTGTAACTTTAGAGCCACCTTTTTTCTCCTCTGGTGAGATGGTTACATTAAAATATCCTTCTATTATACATGGGAGGTGCATCTTTCTATATCTTTGTGATTCCAATTGTTGCCAGAATTCTTCCTTAGCTCCATTGATGGTTGGACCGTAAATGTTTCCTATCTAGATTATTTCATTATTCTCCAGATCTTCCAGCTCTACTTAGAGCTAGTGTCTTCTTTCTACTGAGTATTTAAAATTGAAAAGAGAGTAGTCCCACCATGTTAGAATACCCCTTGAGGCTCCTTGCGCGCTTACAGCTTTCCCTGATCTATTTTTCCAAGATATTTTAATAGTAGCCAATATTTCTGCCTCTTGCATTTTAGTCTCCTAGATTGTGAGGATATTGATTTTTTCTGTGAATTTGAAACTCTTAATTGCTTCCGTATTTTGTTGACCTCCTAACCCTCGGCAGTTCCAAGAGACTAGCTTCATTATTTTTTAATTGGTGTTGAACCCACTTTGTCCTTTATTCCCTCCAGTAGTTCACTTTGCTTTTCGGGATGGAAAGGTTTTACCAAGTGGTCTAGACTCAATTGCTTACCTGCCGCTTTTTCCATGGCTATCTCTTGTTCTCTGTGATATTTATTGGGCTTTCTTCCTTTCCTAGTTAGTTGCTCAAACTCTTCCTCTATTATTTCTGAAGTCTCCTTCGATTGAGCCTTAGCTCTAAATCTAGTGACCGAACTCGAGTTCTATGAATATTTTGGCCTTATTTCCACATACGGCTGCGTTGAGAGGAAAGTTTCATAGGTTTCTCCAGTCTCTTCCAATACTGGCTCCATTCCTTTGATGTCCTGGGGTGCATATTCTTTCTTCGCTTCTATACTTCCCATTTGATACTAGGGTTCTGGTGCTGATGCCAAGGCTTGGAATCTATTTTCTGAGACTTTTTTCTTTTTTGTCGGGGAGTTCACTTGGCTACTGTTTGCTTTGTTTCCTTTTCTTCTACTGACTTCATTCCATTCCTCTCTTGTGATCTCTCATTCCTCATCTTGTGTTTTTTTTGGCAGGACTTCGCAAAATGCCCATATTCATGGCACACCTTACACTTAAATGGGATTTGCTCGTAGTCAAATATTTGGAGGTGCTTCCAACCTTCCATATTGAGGATTATTGCTTCCTACACGCCTTTTTCTAGGTCTACTTCCACACATATTTTGGCGCAGGAGAAAATTGGCTGCTTCGGCTCTGACTTGTCTATGTATTTCCATAGAGATTTTCCTATATTTTTCCGATCCTCATTGTTCCAGCAATGGAGCAGAAGGTGTGGATTTTTTACCCAGAATAGAACTTATGAGGATATATCCTTCTCTAAATCAAAGGATAGATCCTACTTGTTGAGGCACATTCCTCTTGGGCCCATGAAGTATGGCCCATTCCTGAAGATTAAATCCCTAGGATTCTTTTTTTTCGAACAAAAAAACAAAGAATCCCCTTCCACAAAACTTTTGTTGAACCTCTCCCTGGATCAGAGATCGCTAGTTCTTGTCCAGCCATATTTCAATGGAACGAGGGGATGTCCTAAGGCCACTAAAATTCCTGACAAGTCCGTGTTCATGTAAAGCCACTTCTTTGTACTTTGAATTTGTAGAAGATAGAGTGACATCCAGAACTTCAACGAGCTTGACAAACCAAGAATCCATTGGGGCGTTTTTTGCTGCCTGCTAGGAAGCCACAATCTGACAAAACCCTTCCACCAGAATAGCTATCCTCCAATATGGATCTGAATCAGGTGGATCCATGGCCAACAAATGAAAGGTAACAAAGCCAAAAACCCTATGCTAAGAGACAACCTGAGAATGCCTAGATGTTGGAGACATTTACCCAACATGCACACTTAATTTGGTCAATTTGGCCTTGTTAAACCACTATCCTAAGTTTTATTGACTTAATCGGCATCAGATGAGCACACTATGACATCATCATGAGCACACCCATGCCTACCTTCAGTCAAGGAGGCCAACTAAGCCTTCTCCTTCATTTGGGGAGGCTAACTGGGCTTCCTCCTTCAAACAAGGAGCACTCCGGGGGTGATCTGAGTGTCATAAATGCACCTAATTGCTAACAGATTGTTACAATTAGTTAAGATAAGTGGTGAAGGAACCTCCATTCATTATATTGATTATTTTTATTAATATTTATGAACTGGAGTAAACTAGGGCACCTCCAACCACCTTTGATGACCAGTTTGACTTTAGTTAACCTCATCGGGGTTCATTGGAGTTAATGATGCACTACCACTTGTTGGTTGGCATGTAGTGACAGGTGTCTAAGCTACTTTCAGTTAGACTCAGTCACCCTTTGCACTTCAACTTTAGTTAGGACTCAGTTGAGTCAATCGAGACTTGATCAGTTGGTTAACTAGGTGTGTTTACTATGGCTTACATTCAGTTAAGCTACACCCATTGATTCAATTCAAATGACCTCCTTGGGAATTTGAATTGTCTTGGAATTCATGCACCTTGCATGACCATTGTATTGTATTATTCATTCTTTATTGATTATACAGAGCTGCTACTTCCATTGTAGCACCATTATACCATTTTTATGCTTAATTATCTAAAATCTTCTGTGAGACTGTGTTTTAGTCCCTAGATTACTGTGAAAGATTAATATGGTATTAGAGCTCACGGTGGGACGAAAGTTATATCTCTCAAAAACATGGTTTTTGATAGATATTACATGAAAAATTGAGCAAAACTTAAAATTTTGGCACTACACCAGAAGCAAAGTATTACCACTTAGTACCCCAAGTTAAGGAATTGTTGATCAAGCTTGCTTGATCAACTATGCTGAGTGTGATGAAAGCCTAAAATGTGCAGGTTTTTTGACCTTACGGTGCCCCTTTTATTGTGATTTGTAGGTTTTAACAGGTGAAAGCATTCACTACAACAGTTTAAGATGTATTTTTCCATCGAACTCTTGACTCCATTCAATTTCCATTCATGGAAAGGAGATATGGAGATCTAGCTACGTGCCAGAGGACTCTATCGGGTCACTATGGAAACTGAAGAAGAGCCTATTCATGTGACAAACAAAGCTATATTCTTGAACAAGAAAGATGAAGCATTCATATTCTTGTGCCTCTCTATTTCCCAGGATCTTCTTTTCCATCGCTTGGGATTGAAGACTCCAAAGGAAATTTGGGACAAATTGGAAACCCTATATGGAAAACAAGATGATTTGAGAGTATACCAGCTTGAAAACAAGTTGATGTCTCTGCACCTTCAAATTTAAATACATTAAATGATTTTTTAACAAAATTCAAGAACATTGTCTTACTGTTGAAGCAGTGTAAGGTGGAGAAGGAGGATGATCAGCTCATCCTCTCTATTCTCTACAAACATGGAGCTGATTATTTGGTGTTTTTATCTCAAACATGGAGCTGATTATTTAGTTAAGGAGGCCAATTAAGCCTTCTCCTTCATTTGGGGAGTCTAACTGGGCTTCCTCCTTCAAACAAGGAGCACTCCAGGAGTGATTTGAGTGTCATAAATGCACCTAATTGCTAACAGATTGTTACAATTAGTTAAGATAAGTGGTGAAGGCACCTCCATTCATTATATTGATTATTTTTATTAATATTTATGAATTGGAGTCAACTAGGGCGCCTCCAACCACCTCTGATGACCAATTTGACTTCAGTTAACCTCATCGGGGTTCATTTGAGTTAATGATGCCCTACCACTTATTGGTTGGCATGTAGTGACATGTGTTTGAGCTACTTTTAGTTAGACTCAGTAATCCATTGCACTTTGACTTCAGTTAGGACTCCGTTGAGTCAATCGGGACTTGATCAGTTGGTTAACTAGGTGTGTTTACTGTGGCTTACATTCAGTTAAACTACACCCATTCATTCAATTCGAATGACCTCCTTAGGAATTTGAATTTTCTTGGAATTCATGCACCTTGCATGATCATTGTATTGTATTATTCATTCTTTATTGATTATATAGAGCTGTTACTTCCATTGTAGCACCATTATGCCATTTTTATGCTTAATTATCTAAAATCTTCTATGAGACTGTGTTTTAGTCCCTGGAGTAATATGAAATATTAATATGGTATCAGAGCTCACGGTGGGACGAAGGTTAGATCTCTCAAAAACATGGTTTTTGACAGATCTTGCATGAAAAATTGAGCAAAACTCAAAATTCTGGCACTGAACCAGAAGCAAAGGATTACCGCTTAGTACCCCAAGTTAAGGAATTGTTGATCAAGCTTTCTTGATCAACTATGCTGGGTGTGATGAAAGCCTAAAATGTGAAGGTTTTTTGACCTTACAGTGCCCCTTTTGTTGCGATTTGCAGGTTTTAACAGGTGAAAGCATTCGCTACAATAGTTTGAGATGGCGTCTTTCGTCGAACTCTTGACTCCGTTCAATTTCCATTCATGGAAAGGAGATATGAAGATCTAGCTACATGCCAAAGGACTCTACCGGGTCACTATGGACACTGAAGAAGAGCCTATTCATGTGATAGACAAAGCTAGATTCTTGAACAAGAAATATGAAGCATTCAGATTCTTGTGCCTCTCTATTTCCTAGGATCTTCTTTTCCATCGCTTGGGATTGAAGACTCCAAAGGAAATTTGGGACAAATTGGAAACCCTATATGGAAAACAAGATTATTTGAGAGTATACCAGCTTGAAAATGAGTTGATGTCTCTGCACCTTCAAATTTCGAGACATTAAACGATTTTTTCACAAAGTTCTAGAACATTGTCTTACTGTTGAAGCAGTGTAAGGTGGAGGAGGATGATCAGCTCATCCTCTCCATTATCTACAAACATGGAGCTGATTATTTGGTGTTTTTCTCTACATTCCATGCGGGGAAGCTCACAACCCCTGGATGGAAGATGCCTTCACTCAATGCCTTCATTGAGTCCCTAACATGTGAACATGATAAGATTGTCCAGATGGGGATCATCAGATCCTCTTGTGATAAAGCTCTCTATGTCTCAAGGCCCAAATATCTGAAGGGTAAAGGAAAGCAGCATAAGAACCCAAAAACCAAATTCCAAGCTCGTAAGCCTAAAGTTCAAAAAAATCAGAATGAAGAGCCTTCTGGCTTGAAGAAGAACAAAAGAAAAGGGAATCATGGAAAGGAAAAAGTTAAGTGTTCATACTGCGGGAAGGGATTCCATCCTGAACATGCTTGCATGAAAAATAAACTTGATGAAGCTACTTCTCTTCTTGAGAAAAATCGCATCAATCTTCTGGAAAGCTTTTGGAGGAGAGATCAACAAGATCAGGAACCACAGCATGAAAGAGGTCATGCTCTCATGGAAAGCACTTCGAAGTCCAAAGCTCTTTTGATAGATTCTGGAGCTTCAAATCACATGATGACTGAAAGAGACTCTTTCTCATCTTTGGAGACCCAAAAATCCATTCCCATCCACATGGGAGATGACTCCACAATCATATTCGAAGGACAAGGTACTGTAGATCTTGAGCACGGTTATTTTTCCAATGTTCTGTATGTACCAACTCTTGCATCAAACCTGTTACCACCCAAGTTGTACTTAGTGGTTTTTATCAAGTGATCCTGGTGAACCAGACAAAGATGATTTGTTCAGACTTCAGAAAACCTTCCGAAGTGCTTCTGGAAAGTGCTTGTTGTACTATATCACATGTTCATACCCTGTAGGTGAGTTGTAATAAAATTTTCTAGCATGATAGTGTTTGTAAAAGACTCGATCTCTTAGACTTAATTTGTCAATATGATAAGCCCAGGGTGTTTTTTCCCTTGGTTATTATTGGTTGTTTTATAAACGACTAATAATTTCTGAGTTTTTCACTCAATACCTCCAAAGTTGGGGTGGTCGGCTTGGCATTTAGGCCTATTGAGGTTATTAGAGTCTATGTGTCAATGTATAAACATGCTAGGAATCATGGTCGAGTCATATGAACATGTCTAAGTCCCCCTAGGTTTTAAATTTTAAAAATTTTAAAAGTTTTTTTAATTTTAATTTTTCCACAAAACTTAGGCTATTTTTTAATAGTCTAATTGGAAAATTTGTTTTTGTAATGAAAGTGGGCTCAAAAATCAGTTTTAGTCATGGGGGTGCTCATTTTCAAGCTCAGAGTGCCATGTAAATGCATAGACCCACTTTTTCTAAGTTTTGAGTGATTTGTCCATCACTCAGATCAAAAATCCCTAAAAATCAAATATTGATTTTATTTAATTGATAAATTAATTAAATACTGGAGAAAACCCCAAATCCTAAATCATTGGGATTTGCTCTGATTTGACTGAAATCAGTCTCATTGACTTGGGATTGACTGGATCTAACAATTCCTTGACTGAAGGAGGTGATTTGGGCTGATCTGGGAGTGCACCACAGCATGCAATCTTGGGAATTTTGCCCTCCTTCTCTCCTCCACACGTGTGGGCTCATCTGGATGAGTTTTGGTGGATGCTTCAGTCAATAGGTTGAGGTGTCAGTCAGATCAGCTCTCCGATTGATATTCAGACTCATCAGATCATGCTCAGATTCACTCCACATGCAGCTGCAATCTCTCTCTTCTTGGGATTTGCGCCCCTTCTGGGCTGGGGTTTCATTTTTTTGTATAAATAAAGCATGGCTGCCTCCTTTCCGAGTCAATGAGATTTGGATTGAGGAGCTATTGCTATTGTAATACTATGTAATATCTTTTGTATTGGAATAAAGTGAAGCTTTGGAGGCCAAAACATTGTAATGCTCTTATGTGTGTGGAATTAACATTGTCTTGCAGCTTTTGTTGTTACCGGTGTCTTTCTCTCAATTTCTACATCTGATTCTTGTCTCACTTGAATGATTCAGATGAATCAATAGGAGTATAGTTGGGCAAGTAATATTACTTGTTTTTCAATATCTCATAGCATATATGTTTGAATATTCAGATTATACATGTTTAAATAAGTTTATTTGCATGTAATCCCTCTCTTTTTTCATATATCTCTATCCTGATCTCATAAGGTTTTTGTGCAGGATTGTTTGTTAGATTTCAGGTAGTAGGGGTTGAATGAACTGTGGATATAGCTTGACTCCACTGGGAAACCAACTGTTTTGTGAAGGCATTGTCTCTCGGCATTCCACTAACTAGTTTTTTTTGCAGATCCATTCCAACAACAAGCGCTCTTCTTTTCCTCTTCCATTTTTAAAAAAAATCAGTCTGGTTACTTGTTTTACATCTTTAAAATTATTTAGATGTATCAATTTCAGAATTAATTTTACATATATCTTTCTACCTTAAATCTCATAAATTATATCTCATTCATAAAGAAATTTTACAAGCATTCTAAATCTAGTTTTAGGGAAAATTGTCATTTTCAAGGCTGTGAAAGTAGATCTAAAGCTTGTTGAATGCATGGTTGTTTCCTTAGAATAAAAAAGGCTATATTCATAAATTTAATTGCTTCATATTGGCTTCCCAAAAATCAGGTCAATATCTCAAGGAAAGCTTGCTTTCCTTGGGTTCTTTTTCCACTTCTTTAAAAACTAGTTTTAACTTAGAATTTTTGGGTAAAAAGTGTGTTCATCCAAAATTACTTTCAAAGTAATTTTGGGAATATTTAAATGTGATAATATTGCTTTTTTTTATCAGGTATAACAGAAAAGAGGAAGAGGTGCTGTCCGGAAATCATTTTTGGACCATTCAAAACCCCCCACGAGGTCACTGTCTTCCCGAAATTTCAAAATTTCACAATTTGTAAACCTTTTGTCTCATTCCATATAAGGACCAAGTGGATTAATTTTAGTTTTCTGATATTTTAATTTCTTCTAATAAAAAGAAAAATCTCTTTGAATAGGCTCTTTCGAGCCTATTCACCACCCCCCCAGGAGGATTTGCATTCGTGTCATTTTTTACATTTTTTCATCTTTTTTCAATCTAGTGTAGTTCTAATCTGTAGGGGTAGTATAATTTGACTTATAATCATTGTCATATTCCATATCTGGTGGTTTCAAAGTAATTTTAATACTTACCCCACGAGCCTCCTTTTGAGCTGAAAGGTGAAGAAAGGGTTGTGGTAGTCTAATTAGAAAATCGTGGCTTGCTTATTTCTTTATGCTTCATCTGCTATCATTAATTGTTTTAATAATCATAATAAAATTAACCCCCCCTTGATTCCCTAATTTAGGTCCACTTGGATTGAAAGAGGTTCCTGGAGGGTTTTCTTTTTAATAGGAACACCTCTTAATTTAAAATTTTCTAAAAATAACAAAGACTCTAGTGTGTATGCTCTATACTTGGATGCGGTTCGTTTGATTGGTCAAGCTGCATCAAAAGCACTTGAGTGACTAGATTAATTAGTCTTCACCTCCCAAATTAACAAACCATCAGACGAAAATCCAATGCCTCGAACAAACTGTAAGCGGTGGCAAAATACCCAAAGGAGTGGGAACAACTGGAAAGTGACCTCGAGGCACCGATCTCTGTCACACTCTGATGGGTGCGTTATGAACAACAGTCTACGAGACTCCATTCCATCCCACAAAAACCTTGCGGGTAGCTGTGAAAGTTTGCTTTTGGACTTACTCCAAGTACCCCTCGGGTATATCTGGAGTCCCCTTTTCTCCTAATTTAATTCATTCACATTCCACATTAATTTAAAATCTACCAAGAGACATTTGCAAAACATTATTTCAAGCACATGCAAGCACATTATTTTCTATGTTGACTCCATTTAAGGCACTGGTGATTTATTTGATCAATTCTTTCAATTATATATATATTGAGTGTCATTACTGTGCTTATCTACTTTAAATATTATATCTTGTTATCTTTTGTGTCCACTGGTTAATTTCAAAATTCCTAAACAACTTAATCAATATAACACCATCACACTAAGTAATTAGCCTTAGTAATTTAATAGGGTCTACCCCCCTTGGCTTTGTTAGGAGTTAGCATGAACGAAGGAGTCAAGAACAAGGTGATAACCTTGACTCAAGACTTGCCCCCAAGGACACACCGAGTGGCTTGAAGATTTTTGCCATGTAACTGAGGTGTGTGAAAGGCAGAAACAAAACCTCCTAAGTGTTTATCAAACAACACACACGGAAGTGACCAAGAGAGTCTCCTTTATCCCAAATGATGTAGAGATCACAGAACTTGCATCCGAAAAACTTGTAGCAAAAGGCCTTGCGAACCACCATGCAAAAGCCTACGAGTTCTCCCATTTTGTAGCGGATGCAAAGCCCACCGCATTGCTGAATCATGGAAATGAGGTTAGTAGATAGTGGCATGAGAGGTTCAGCCACCTGAAATTTAAATACTTACAGCAATTACAGAATAATTCTATGTTTGAAGGCCTCCTGGTCATCAAAGCTACCATCGAAATTTGCAAGGGTTGTGTTGTTGGCAAGCACCCTGAGCATAAGTTTGATCGAGGGAAGGAAAGTTGAGCATCATGCATATTGGGACTGATACATTCTGATATCAGTGGCCCCATTCCTACCACATACATGAATGTATCAAGGTGCATTCTCACTTTCATTGATGACTTTTCCAGATACACATGGGTCTTTTTTATCAAAAAGAAGTCGGAAGTCTTGGAAATATTCACTGAATTGAAGGCTTTGATTGAGAATGCATATGGAAAAAAGATCAAGATTTTGAGATTTGATAATGGTGGGGAGTATATCAATAATTATTTGCTGCATATATGTTCCCAAATTGGTATTCAGATCCAACATTCAGTCCTTGACACTCCCCAGCAGAACGGTGTAGCGGAGAGGAAGAATCAATCTCTCAAGGAGATGACCACTTGTATGCTGGAATAAAAGAAGTTGGCCACAAATTTGTGGGCTGAATCCATGCATGCTGTAGCATATATTCATAACATAGTTCCACACTCATCCATAAAATGGAAGACCTCTTTTGAAGCATATTTTGGACACAAGTTGGATGTGTCGAATTTGAGGGTGTTTGGGTCCACTGCATGGGCCCGAATTCCGCTTGATAAAATGAGGGCTTTGTAACCGCAAGCATCGAATATCTGTTTATTGGATATATTTACGAATCTAAAGGTTTTCAATCTGCTGGGTATCAGAACAAAACATATCATAATTGAAAGGAGTGTTATGTTCGATGAGCCTCTTCAAGAGGTAGAACTAGTGAAGGAGAAAATTGCTGAATTTCCTTCCTATTCTACTGAATATTTGGATGATGTAATTGGGGGTGATGACCCTGATTTGGATCCTCTGATTTCTGATATTAGTGAATAGAAAAAATCAAATGTTGAATCAGAACCTGAAGTACAAAATCATCTCCCAACTTGGGTCCGACAGACACTCTCCTCTGCAGGTGATAACATTGGAAATCCAGATGATCCAAGGAGAACCCGATCTGATTTCCAAAGAGCAGGTATTGCACTCTCTTGTCATGATTATTTGATGTTTGAATATTGTTATTTAATGATAATTTCATATCCTAAGTCTTACTGCCATGCTCATAAGGATCTGCGATGGCAAGCTGCCATGGACAAAGAGATGAATTCTCTTAAAAAAAAACTGCTTTGGAGCTAGTTTCTCTTCCTCCGGGGAGGAACTTGGTTCAATGCAAGTGGGTGTTTTGGAATAAGGTTTATGATGATGGAAAAACCTAAAAATATAAGGCAAGGCTGGTAGAAAAAATTTTCTCCCAGGTCCAAGGTGTGGAATACCATGAGACTTTTGCACTGGTTGCAAAAATGGACTCCATCCACCTAGTTTTGGCGATTTCTACATCTAAGCACTAGGAAGTGCATCATATGGATGTTAAGTATGCCTTTTTGCATGGATATATTCATGAGGAGATACACATGAGGCAGCCTTAGGGATACATTTCTGATCCATATTTGGTTTTCAAACTAAAGAAGTCACTATACGGGTTAAAACAGGCCCCAAGAGAGTGGTATTCCAAGATGGATGCCTTCCTTCTCTCGCAAAAATTCCAAAGGTGTAAATCAGATCCAAATGTGTATATACAGAAGTATGATGGTCATTTGATTATTATTGTTTTATATTTTGATGACTTACTGATTATAGGTAGCTCAGTTACTTCTATTTCAGTCATCAAAATTGCTCTCCACAATGCATTTGAAATGAGCGATTTGGGGCTCTTGAAGCAATTTCTGGGGCTCGAAATTGAGAAAAAATTTGATGGGATAATGGTCACTTAGTCCAAATACATATCAAAACTATTATTCAAGTTTAACTAGGATGAATTTAAAGCTTCTCCATTCCCTTTCCTTTCAGGGATCGGCCTTGAAGAAGGAAAAAGCACACCTCCCATGGACTGCACTATTTATCGACAACTGATAGGTAGCTTGATCTACTTGACTCATTCTCAGACTGATATCTGTTATGTCATGAATGATATTTCAATATACATGAAGTAGCGTCATGATATTCATTGGAAGGAAGCCAAGAGGATCCTCTAGTATATTCAGGGAACTAGGACCTACGACATTCACTATGTTGCAGACTCCGAGCTAGAGTTGGTTGGTTACACATATTGGGCGGGTGATTCTATTGATCAGAAGTCTACTTCTAGATATGTCTTCATGTTTGGTGGTGGTCCCATTTTCTGTTATAGAAAAAAGCAGGCCGCCATATCATTGTCTTCAGTAGAGGCCGAGTACCAAGGAGCGGTGAATGCTTGCATCCAAGGTGTTTGGTTGCAAGGAATTCTTTCAAAGTTTGATCTTAGTAGTACTTTGTCCACTGTTATATTTTGTGACAATCAGAGTGCTATTAAGATATCCACAGATCCAGTTATTAGGAAAAGGACCAAGCATGTAGAGATACACATGCACTATATCAAGGAATTAGTGCATGACAGGACCATCATTTTGCAATACTGCCCTACTGATGAGCAGATTGTCGACATATTCACCAAGAGATTTTCAGAAAATAAGTTTTCTTACCTTCATTCACTGTTGGGGGTGAGTTCATCAGGGTGATCAGACTACTTTCAATGTTCATCTTGAGGGGGGTTTTTTCCCACTGGGTTTTCCCTCTTTTTCCTCACTTAGATTTATTTTTGAGCATTGTTTGAGTTACATTATTGTACAGGGTGACCTATGGACTTTGTTTCTAGGGCCCTATCACTTTCATGCACTTTATTTAACTTCTCATGAGTATAGCTTAAGGGGGGGTGTTGGAGACATTTACCCAACATGCACACTTAATTTGATCAATTTGGCCTTGTTAAACCACTATCCTAAGTTTTATTGACTTAATCGGCATCAGATGAGCACACTATGACATCAACATGAGCACAACCATGCCTACCTTCAGTCAAGGAGGCCAACTAAGCCTTCTCCTTCATTTGGGGAGGCTAACTGGGCTTCCTCCTTCAAACAAGGAGCACTCTGGGGGTGATCTGAGTGTCATAAATGCACCTAATTCCTAACTGATTGTTAAAATCAATTAAGCTAAGTGGTGAAGGCGCCTCCACTCATTATATTGATTATTTTTATTAATATTTATGAACTGGAGTCAACTAGGGCACCTCCAACCACCTCTAATGACCAGTTTGACTTCAGTTAACCTCATCGGGGTTCATTGGATTTAATGGTGCACTACCACTTGTTGGTTGGCATGAGGTGACATGTGTCTAAGCTACTTTCAATTAGACTCAGCCATTCATTGCACTTTGACTTCAGTTAGGAATCAGTTGAGTCAATCAAGACTTGATCAGTTGGTTAACTAGGTGTGTTTACTGTGGCTTACATTCAGTTAATCTACACCCATTCATTCAATTCAAATGACCTCCTTGGGAATTTGAATTGTCTTGGAATTCATGCACCTTGCATGATCATTGTATTGTATTTTTCATTATTTATTTATTAGACAGAGCTACTACTTCCATTGCAACACCATTATGCCATTTTTATGCTTAATTTTCTAAAATATTCTGTGAGACTATGTTTTAGTCCCTAGATTATTGTGACAGATTAATACCAGAAACCCTAGAAAATATTTTTAAAGTAGTTAGTTGTTACAATATATAATTAAAACCATTTCCTCTTAGATAATAATTATTTAAATAAAAATTGTTTAGAATGATTTATCCACATATATATTCATGTGGTTCATGGCTTTGGATATTGGTTGCTTTCTACATCCATGGAAAATCCCTCAAAATTTGGATAACATGGGGAAAACAAGTATTTATACCGGGTAAATCACCGACTCTAAGTACATATCCTAACCTGATGGGGACATCGAGTGAGACCTTATTACAAATATATGCATAGCCACCCAGGGATTTAACCCTGAGACCTCCTGCTTGCAAAAAACAACTGTCAACCACTTAAGCTAACCCACTGTGTATATATATACACACTAAACTCATTGAATTTTTCATTTACATTTATAATATTAATATAATCTAATTAATTAGTATTAATATAATATACTAACAATGTATTATTAATATGATAGAATAAATTAATATTTACATATATACTATTATATAAGTTAGATTGTCATTGTCAATTTATTATTTGAACAAATTAGATCAAACTTAATTATATATATATATTAAAATTTATAATATAATATTATTTAAAAATAAATTATAAGAGTTAAATGTCTGACATGCTTTGACAGATACTAGGCTAGCCACTAGAATTTGTCACCAAAGGTCCCAAGGGCCCATGAGAAAACATAACTATGACAATTGTGAATTTTGATGCATAAAAGAAAGCCATTAAGGCACGCAAAAGACTAAATCAGATATACATCATCTCTATTGGACAAAAATATATGAACAAACAAAAAATCTTAAGCATCATCAAGAATCGAGATAACATGCACCTTTGAAGTAGGAGGGGGATTCTTGGTCTTCCCTTCAAAAGTATTGGACTGAAATACCATACCATGAATAGTTATCTTGTCAATGGTGATGATTTGAGCTACCAAATCCTTCACTTCTAGGTATTTAAGGCTCATATTAGAGTTTATCTTATGAATCTGACCCTTGTTCCACTCTTGGGTCTCCTCCATTTTCCTCAGTGGCTATGCTCCCCCCTTGGTTTTCCATCGACACCTTTCCTAAGAGAGTTTTCATTTTTCCAATACAACAACATGGTATTGACATGTTTTGTATATTGTGATCATGAGGAGCCAATGTCCTGGACCTAGGTTTCCCACTCCCCCCTGAGAATCCTCTACTTTTGGTTGTAACTGTTCTTGTTCAACTCTATGCTCTTCAATGACTAGTACTTGCTAAGTTTAAACATAGGATTTTTGGAAGAAATTATACTTTACCTAATACAGGTAATAAAAACTTGATAACAATAGTCCTAAGTACTTCTTGGAACAACAGTTATCTTCAAAAGAGCAATAAAAATGAGTTAAAAAGATGTTAGGTTGTGACTTTGAAATTATCTACAAAAAACGAAAACAAAATGTGGTGGCAGATGGACTTTAAATGAAATAAGAAGACATTGATGGCTTACTTTGTGCTATTTCCATTCCACCATTTGATTGAGTAAAATAAGTATGAATAGAATGAAAGTAGGATCAGAAGGCATGCAAGATAATTAAAAAACTACAAGAGGGCCCTATTTCATTTATAGATAATTTTTGTGGAAGAATGTTTCACTATGGTGTCATAATCGCCTATATGTATATAAGAATTCCTAACTCAAATAGAATGTCCTTTTGGAATTGTACACTTGTCCTATAGGAGAACATTTTGGATTCTTGAAATGTTAACTGATCTAGAAGGATTTTTTTATGGAAAGGTTTTAAATATTATGACCAAATTTTTATGGTAGAATTCTTTGTTTTCCAATAGAATAAGGGAGAGACGATCAAGAAACCAGGTCATATACAACCATTACTAATATCCCTATTGATTCAACATTGAGAATAGGTATTGATGGATTTTATCACAGGTCTACCAAATTTTGAAGGAAATAATGTCGTCATGGTAGTGGTGGATTGAATTACAAAGTATGTTCATTTATATTCTCTTTCTCATCCTTTTAAGCAAAGTACAATAGTTGAAACATTCATTGAAACAATTTAGAAGCTACATGGAATTCCCAAGATTATTATAAGTAATAGAGATCCAATTTTCATTGGTAATTTTTGGAAGGTGTTTTTCTTCTTGTTGTTTTTGCACTCAATTGGTTCACAACTCCACTTACCATCCTCAATCCGATGGAAAAACTTAGTCTGTGAATAAATTTCTAGATGCGTATCTTTGTTTCTTTTCATGCAATAAAAAAACACAATGGGCCAAGTGGTTTCCTTGGAAAAATGATGGTACAACACGCCCTTCCATGATTATTAAAAAATGCACTGGCACTTTATGGCTATCATCCTCCATCCATCACATAATCCTTGAAAGAGAAAGATAAGGTTCAATAACTGGAGGATCACATAGAACACCAACAAGAGATTCTTCAACTATTTAAAGACAACTTGGCTATAACACAAAAAATGATGAAACAATAAATAAATAAACATTGTCATGAAATGAAATTTGAAGTGGGGGATTGGGTATTTTTGAGGCCACAACTATACAATTTGATGTACCTCATGCAATAAAAGGAGGACAATGAATTAACACCTAAGTACTATGGTCCCTATAAGGTGTTTCATAGAATTAGAAGTATGGATTACAAATTGGAGTTGCTTCCATGTTCACGTCTAGATCTAGTCTTCCATGCTTCTTGCCTAAAAATGTAATTGGTGACAAGATTCTTGTTAATACTATTTTACTAGAGATTGGTGAAGAAGGAAAAACAATACTAGAACCTAAAACAATCCTTCAAACATGGATCAAGAAACTATGAAATAAAGAAACTACTGAGTACCTCATCAATTGGAAGAACTTACCAATAGAAGAGGTAACATGGGAAGGTGAGTTCATGCAGAAACATCCGTAGTTAATGAAGTGTTTAGGATACCGATTGTTTGAAGGAGAGGGGCATGTTAAGCCCTATATATTGTGGCATTATATTTATATATATTATTTCCTTTATTGCTTAGATATGACCTTAATTATAATTGTATGTTCGATTATGACCTTAATTGTAACTATACCCTTTGTATATATATATATATATCAAGGAGATCTAGTTTTAGACATCATCTTATATTTTCTTATGAATTTCATTAATTGTAAAGAGAGGTTTCCCCTCAAAGAAGCTTCTTATTCATATATTTATTTCATTCTCAAGGAAATGAGTTCCTCTCTATAAAAATATGATTCACAACAAAATCTAGGAACTAAGGGGATCCTCACAACTCAAGATATTCACAAATTATGTAGAAAACCGTGAAAATAATGAAATTAACACATAGGAATGGTGCCAATAACTGAGTTTAGTATCATTGTCCAACATTTAAATATGTCTGGTACATGTTTATAATACAATGGAAGAAAATAATTATCCTTAGGAGTAAAATTTGTGGCATACATGTGGAATGATTAGATTGGACCTCAACCCCCCTAGGTTGACCAATTAGCTCCCAAACCACCTCAAATGGTCACAAATGGCCATGTGAACGTGGGTGAAGCATGATAGATAATAAATAAGGGTATGCTATGCATACTGGAGTGCATGGATGAGTAGGAGTGGCTCTAGGAAGCATTTAATGGTTCAAAAGAGAAAAAAACACTCAAATACAATGCATGAGCACCTTTGATCAAACCTGTTCCTTGTTTTAAGGAGTGGGAGGGACCCAAGGATTAAATTTTCATTAATGGGGGCGCTCATGCTCTTGTTTGACCAAAATGTGGGCTCTTGGGTGCATTAATGAGTCTAAAACCCTCAAAATACCTTATTGGACCAAGATAGCCAAGGTTTGGACCATATAAAATAAGTGGAAAACAAATGAAAGTGACCTAGGTGGTATGTTACCATGGTACTACGTGATATGATGTTCTAAGACTCTCTTTTGGGAATTTAGTGCATAACATGATTCCCAATTGATGACAATTGAACTGGACAAATTGTTGAGTGATGTTTAAAATCCCAATCATGGTCAAATTGATTCAAACAAATAGAATCATCCATATACAAAATATATCTTCACAAACGTAAAAGGTTGTTTACAAATATAAAAAGAACGCTACTTTAGGTGAAAGAGAATGTGTAAGTTGAATATTGGTAGTCATAACTTGCTCTTGAATTCCCTCAATGATGTCCACTTTAGATGGAGGATTATGGTCATAAAAGAGAATATGGAAGTAATTTTCTTCTCATAAATTATAATAATCCACATATCATTCAATATTATACTCCTCTAAATATCACGATATATTTCTCTTATATACTTCTATTCAATATGTCTTCAAAGTCCCAACTTGTGGATTGCTTCCCAAGCTTCATATAGTTTTTTAACATAGTTATCTATAATAGGAAATATTGTATGTGAAACTTCAAGATGTGAACAATCTTGGTGTTCCCTATAAATGTCTTCAACTTCAAGTAACCACTTCTTGTTATGTTCTTCATATTCCATAGCAAATTCAAGAAAAAATCAACTATAGTCTTCTTCCACATAAGTTGCATATAAACCTTGACTTCCTCATTAAGGGGGGATAAATATCCATGTTAAATGCAATATGTCACTATAAGTAGGATATATATGGTTCAAATACAAAAATAAGAGAATATTACATTTAATATATCTTTGTGAGGTTAGGTTTTTGAGGCAATGATTTGAAATGGTCTTAAATTCCTCAATATAGATCAAAATTATATCATATAATATCTCAAATTGAATATATTTCAATATAGATTAGAATTATATTACATAATATCTCAAATCAAATACATCAAAGTGATATTTCACCAATCTTTTTTTATCTAGCTTCAAATTGGACAACTTGTGAAAAGTTATATTCTTTGAAATTGTTCGGGTACACAGAGTACTCCCAAAATACCGAACACCTAGAGCAGCCACTTCACACAAATGAATCACAGATCAATACACCGATGTTTGTCACGTGGTTAAAACCCTCGAGAGGGAAACAGTCCATGGCCCCAGCCAAATAGCTACTTGGAGCAATTTATTATGCAAAAGAAAGAAAGTTACATGAGCTTCTCATAATCTATCAACTAGCCAAGGACCCTCCATGCTCTTTAAATAGAGATCATGGACCAATCGGGTGTTAAGACACGGATCAATGGTAGGTATGATATAAGAGAAGTTGAATCGTCGGATCACTTTATGTCTAGAGCATATCGTGACCGTTAGATTAGAATATTTACAAATGCAAGGCTAATGCATACTAAATAAACACACTTACCTAATAGATATATTAAACAAGTTGATCTTAACTAACTCCTAAGTTTCTAAATATCCTAACATCCCCCCTTAAGAACAACTTATGATAGGATTGAAGGATTTACAAAAGTGACACTATTAGGAGAAGGAAGGAGGCATTAGAGCCTATCCCCCCTTAAGGACACATTCCTGAACTCCTAACATATATTGGAGTTTAGAAAACTTCGCTTCTGTAAGAGAATTAGTGAAGATGTCTACAACTTGATCATCTGTAGGGAAATAGAGCATTTCAGGAACATGATCATGAACAAGATTTTGATGAAGTGCATGTGTAGCTCAATGTGTTTGCTGCGTTGATGTAGAACTGGATATTTGGAAAATTGATGGCACTTTAATTGTCACACCAAAGTGGAGTAGGATGCTGTTACTCGAATCCAAACTCTAAAAGGATCTGTTGAAGCCATAAAGCTTCCTGACTGGCATTAACTGTGACTCGATATTCTGCTTCTTCTAAAGAAAGAGCAAGAGCTTGTTGTTTCTTACAAGCTCAAGTGACAAGTCCAGATCCCAGACTGAAAACATAACCTTCAATAGACTTTCAATCACTAGGATCGTCAGCCCAATATGAATCAGTGAAACCAACCAACAAAGGTTTCCCCCCTGTACTATAATGAATCCCAAACTGAATTGTATCTCAAATATATCGAAGTATTCTTTTTGTTGCTTTCCAGTGAATTTCATGAGGTGTTTGCATATAATGGGCAACACGACCAAAGGAAAAGGAAAGGTCAGGATGGGAATGAGTCAAGTATAAGAGACTACCAACAAGCTGACGATACAAGGTGGCATCTACTTCAGGGGAATTACAAGTGGCAGAAAGTTTGACTCCAGACTGGAAGGGAGAAGGGGATGGTTTACGATCTTCCATGTGAAAGCGAAGAAGAAGGTCACAAGCATAGACTGGGAAAGAAACATTCCTTCTTTGGTTTGCAAGACTTGGAGACCAAGAAAATAATGCAAATGTCCTAAGTCTGACATTTCAAAATTTTGCTTAAGACTGGATTTCACATGGGTTATAATTTTAGGGTCACTACTAGTAAGGATAACATCATCAATATAAATAACAAGTATGATGAGATGGTTTCCTACTTTCTTGGTATAGACATTGGGGTTAGAATGGAATCTAGAAAAACCAGTGTCAAGGAGAAAGCTATCCATTTTGGCATACCAAGCTCTAGGAGCTTGCTTAATGCCATATAAGGATTTCTTAAGGAGACAGACAAGGCTAGATTTATCCTGAACATATCCAGGAGGTTGTTCCATGTAAATTTCCTCCTGTAAATCACCATGTAAAAAGGAAGAATTGACATCCATTTGATGGATTTCCCAGTTATGTAAGGCTGCAAGGGAAAGAACAAGGCGGATGGAATTCATTTTTGCAACAGGAGCAAAGGTTTCATTGTAGTCAATCTCTTCAACTTGGGAAAAAACTTTGGCAACTAACCTTTCCTTAAGTCTTTCAACACTTCCATCTAATGCATACTTAGTTCTGCAGACCCATTTACATCTGACAAGTTTTCTTCCTTTTGGAAGAGGAAAAAGATCCCAAGTATCGTTCACCATTAAGGAACGATATTCTTCATCCATAGATGCATCCCAATACGGATTTCTTGAAGCTTCTATAAAAAATTTTGGATCATGATTCTCGAAAACTTGAGCCAAAAGAGAAGAGGTTCACTGAAACTGAGAACGTGTTCGACGTTGATCTCTAGGATCACCGGCAAGATCACCAGCTGCTTCACATGTTGAACGGACCCATCGAGGAAGTATTGGTGTTGGTGCAACTAGAGGAACATGAGTAGGCGGAGGTGGATTTTCATCCTCACTATCATCATCAAAAATTGGATTTGGAAACTTGTCAAGGAAGTTGGAATAAGAAGAAGAAGAAGAAGGCACAATTGCTGAATCAGGCTCGCAGGCCAAAGATGGCACACCCAACAAATTAGGCTCGCAAGCCAAGAGATTTTCATCAAATTTAACATCTCTTCTAATGATTATATAATGAGAATGTGGCTGTAGAAGTCTATAACCTTTTACATCTTCAAAATATCCAACAAATATGCACTTTTCACTTTTAGGCTACAATGCTTTCCATTTTCCATCTAGAATGTGAGCCCATGCTTCACAACCAAACACACGAAAGTGACTTACATCTGGTTTAATTTTACTCCATGCTTCTTCTGGTGTTATACCTTGTAAAAATTTAGTGGGTGTGCGATTAAATATGTAATTTGCACAATTTATGGCCTCAGCTCAATATTGAAGACTTAGTCCCTTAGATTGGATCATACGATTAGCCATTTCTTTTAAAGTGCAGTTCTTTCGTTCAGCTACACCATTTTGTTGTGGTGTATGTGGAACAGTGTGTTGTTGTTGGATTCCTTGTTCAGTGCAGAAAGTAGTGAACTTGTTGTTAACATATTCTCCTCCATTGTCAGATCTTAACTTAATAATTTGATGACCAGATTGTTTTTCAACAAGGGCCTTATAGGCCAAGAACATGTTAAATAATTCGTTCTTAAGTTTTAGGAAGTAAACCCAAGTGCGTCTGGAGTAGTCATCATTGAAAGTTAAGAAATATTTGAAACCAAAAAGGAAGCAGATGGAAGAGGGACACACAAGTCACTATGCACAAGCTCGAAGGGAACCGAGGCGTGTTAAGAGGCATGTTTGTCAAAACTGTCCCGATGATGTTTTCTAAGTACACAACTAGAACAAACACCATCCTTGCAAGATACCATCGGAAGACCAGTCACCATATTGTATTTACATAGTTGTTGCAATGAGCGATAATTTAAGTGACCAAATCGCTCATGCTAAAGTTTGCTTAAGTTATCACTATGAGCAACAAAAACTGAAGGAAAAGGTGATGACCCAAAGTTGTTAAATTTGTACAACCTGGTAATATTATCAACAGTTCTAGTAGCAAGGACATTTTGAGGATTTTTAAAATTCTTGATTACAACTTGGTGAGGTGTAAATGTCACAGTTTTACCTTCACTTGAATGAGTAATTATACTGATAACAAATTGCAGGAAATTTTTGGAACACATAGTACATCACTTAAATGACCATTTTCTACTAGAATTGTTCCAGATCCTACAAAACTTAGAGATCTATCATCACCAACAAATATTTGTTTGGTGTTACATTCATGCATAGTAGAAAAGATGGCTTGATTCTTAGCCATATGATAAGATGCTTTAGAATCAATGAGCCATTCAATTGAAGTAGAAGAAGAAGATGCAGTATAAGAGTAACCAGAAGCACAAAGTGCATGTCCATGAAAGGTAGATTCTGAAGACGAATCTAGGCCGATGTGGTGCTTCTTCATTGCTGCTTCGAAGGCTGCCATCTTCTTGAAACACTTAGATTCATCATGGTTATCTTTCCCACAAAAATTGCAATGACGCACAGTCTTCTTTCCTTTTGGCTTGGATCCTTTGTCATTTTTTAAAGAAGGAGTTGACTGAGAGGGTTTGGGACCCTTGTTGTTTGGATTATTATTGCAAAAATTCTATTTATTGGGAGGCTTGGACTTTTCTTTCTATTGGGACAATAAGGCTTTCCCAGATGTATCTGCATTGTTAATTATTCCAAGATGAATGAGCTTATCTTGGTCTCTAATTAAGGAATCACGAAAGGATTCAAGACTAGGCTCTTGATAGCTAGCTGCAGTCAAGGATTCTTTCATGGAGTAGAATGTAGATACAAAAACAGAATATGCAGGTCCAAGTTTGGAAAGAATATGATAAATACATTGTTTGTCTTCTTTCTTAATCTTGCATTCTTCACATAAGAGTCTAAGAGTTTTATAATTAGATAGATAGTCTTGAGTGAATGAAAAATCATTTGGATTCAAGGAGATCAACTCATTCTCAAGTTGATGACCCCAAATTTCATTGTGTTTACCAAACACAGATTCCAAATTTTCCCAAGCTTTATCAAGTTCATCAATTCCAGATATGTGGAATCGCAAATCAGTAGAGATTGACATCCCAATCAACCCACGATCTTCATCACATATATTTGCCCATTTAATTTTTTTATCATCATCAGTGGGTTCTGTTTCTTTCCTTGAGGTTATCCTGAAAAGTCTCCTACTTCGCAGAACATCCTCCATACGATATTTCCATGAGAAATAGTTAGAACTTGTAAGTATAATATCACAAGGGGAGGCCATACTATAAAATAATGGCTGAAAGAACATAAACTAACTGTCTGAATGCAAAGAGCTCAAAAAAATATGTTGTTTTAAAAAATGGCACTGAAAACTGATTCTGGATGATGAAGTTATGCTTGATCAAAGAAAATGTTGAAGATGTCCCCAACAGTGACGTGGAAGATATTAACTTGACCAACTAAAAAAAAAACCCCTCTTCCCAAGATCAACCTTTGACAATCAATTTACAATAAGGTTGCTTTTAAGTCACTTTTGTAGAATAAGTGATGTTCACTTTTATAATAATGTTACTTTAAAATAGTGCAGCAATAAATTAAAAGACTTAAATGACTCATTTTTTATTTTATTTTATTTAAGTAAGATGCACTTTTACAATAAAGTAACTTGAAAATAGAAATTGCATGCACTAAAAAGTAGCTTAATAAGACTTGAACTCAATACCTATTAAGGAATAAAGCAACTTTGGACCAAGTGAGTTAAGTTTAAGAGGTACGTAAAAGAATGGAAAGAGGAAGGGGGATTTTTTTATTTTTTACTCTTCTCTCTTGTTCTCCGTGCTTGCCTTTTTTTCCTGCAAATCACAAAAAAAAATGAAAAACAAAAACAATTTTTTTTTCCACATAATGGGGTTAGATCTTGGTTAGCTTACTTGGAAAGTCTACGTTATCAAGTTTTCTCGTTGTTTCTGATTTGCTGTGATCACTCAAGGTGCATGGAAAAGAGCATATGTAGCCAAGAAGACAAGAAAAAAAACTTTCCCTTTCTGTTTCTGATTCACCGCGGTCGCACAAGGTGCACGGCAAAGACCATATGCAGCCAGGGAAGGTAATAGTCTAAGACTAAAACAATAAAGATCTAATAATAAAGCTAATAAAATATGAGAGTTTTAAAAAAAATTAAACAAATCCGTCACTGTAACATTATACCTTTAGATTTGTCGAAATGAGTGTTTCTGGATCAAATGGAAATGGTTTTTGGTGAAACGAAAACTATTTTCCAATGGAAAGGGCACTCCAAATGCAATGGAATAGCTCCCATAGGACAAAAATGCATAGAAACTCTAGAACTAGAAACCCTTTCAAAGTTTCTGCAATACCAATTCCAGATCTTGATCAAAACCGAAAGCGGCTCTTCATAAACACTCTGATACCATGTTCGGGTACATAGGGTACTCCCAAAATACTGAAAAACTAGACCAACCACTTCACACAAATGAATCATAGATCAATACACTGATGTTTGTCACATGGACTATTTCCCTCTCGAGGGTTTTAACCATGTGACAAACATCGGTGTGTTGATCTGTGATCTATTTGTGTGAAGAGGTTGCTCAAGGTGTTTGGTATTTTGGGAGTACCCTGTGTACCTAAACATAAATTCCTAGGATAATTCCCAACTATAGCAAGTAAACAAAGCCCTAAAACAATTGATTTTAAATCAAAAATATATTCACTTCTTGGAATTGAATTTCAACAATTTTCTTTTTAAAATCACATATTTGTAAAGAGGAATTCATATCTTTATTTTTGTTCTTTAGATTCTACATAAAAAGCTTCCTATAAGGATTTGAGTTCCATAACCTTATTTTTCCTCTTGAAAATATGCTCTCCCCCACGCACAGTAAAACACAAATTATTCCCATTTTTCCCAAGATAAAGATATGATACTAATTGTTCATGATCGTGATTAGTGTTGACAATGAATTAAAAGAAATATAACCAATAATTGATAGAAAACTCCCTCCAATTCATTAATCAAAGTATCCTTGAGGTAGGGAAACACCTTACAATGATATTGTTGGAGCAGGGTCTCACAGCTGTAGGAAAAGATGCTATATCGGGATAAGAAATTTAAAGGTAACAGTACCTGAGCGGCCGAGAAGAGAGAGCTCAACCACTGCACTTAAGGCAGTGGCCGAGAGGAGAGAGCTCAACCACTGCACTTAAGACAACGGCGTAGACAGGAGGGCTCAGCTACCCTCATAAATAGAAAAGGAGAAACGAGCTGAGGTATTGAAGACGAAGTATAGAAGGGAAGCGACTGAGGAAGTGGCGCCTGTACCCATGATCAGCGTCGGGAAGCATGGAAGACTGCAGAGAGCTGTGGTGCGACGAAAAGTGGCAGTTCGAGTACAGATAGACCGACTGTCATAGTTAGGGTTTGGGTTACTATTGGGACAGGCTCACAGTGTTGTAATGGCGATAACTTTGGGCCGCCTATCATTAGAGGAATTTTGGGGTCTAAAATGGGCCTCCTAAGAAAAATAATAAAATAATAGTTAAAATAATAAAATAATAGTTAAAATAATAAAATAATATTGATTAATTTTGGAGGAAGAAAGAAAAAAACTACTTTTTGTGTTCGTATTTTCGACATATCTCCCTGTGTTTTTACTCAAATTTCGATCAGGAGAGCTCGTTGGATGTGGAATTTGATTCCACATCCAACGAGTACCCACACTGCATACTTTTGATGGACCCCTCAACCCCAAAAACAAGAAATACCTGAAAAAACGTGATGATGACATCATCATCACGTTTTTTCAGGTATTTCTTGTTTTTGGGGTAGCGGGGTCCGTCAAAAGTATGCAGTGTGGGTACTTGTTGGATGCAGAATCAAATTCTGCATCCAACGAGCTCTCCCGATCGAAATTTGAGTAAAAACACAATGAGATATGTCGAAAATACGAACAAAAAAAGTAGTTTTTTTTAATGACAAATATGTTAATTCAACCATTATGGTTGACTTATTTTATTGAAATTCTATTGGTTCTTGAATTCCAACTCACAAAAACTTATTTTGGCACGTTTTCTTATAAGGCCCATTTTAGACCCCAAATTTCCTCTAATGATAAGGATGTATTTTGTATTGTAAAAGGTTAGCTATTCAGACATTTAGCTAGTCAGTCGATGATCTGTTAGCTCATAGACATTTTGTATTATAGAAGAGCCAAGCTCTGGTTCTGTTATTCAGTCTGTAGTATCTTACTATAACCAGTAGCTGACTCCTAGAGCATGTATGTAACAATCCGCAGGGATTGAGAGTGAGAGAGAGAGAGAGAGAGGAAGAGTATATTGCAAGAGAAGCAATATAAGAGAAGAGAAGAGATCTAAGAGAGAAGGGCTCCTGGCGATGTGCGTGGAGTTACCCAGAAGATCTCGGCTGCATATGAGGTTGTAGCGGAACTGTGTTTACTCTCCCAAGTTATAATATATAAACCAGTTCCCGTGGACGCAGCTTCTACCCTGGAAGTGAACCACGTAAAATCAATGTGTTGTGTGATTGATTCATGTGATTGTGTCTACTTATTGCTATCTGTCATTCATTACATGAACTTTGCTTACAGTTAATGTATGTATGCTATCTTTCAGTTTACAGTAGCTTAGAAGGTTGAACTATGCATTGGATCCGTTAAGTATTCTGTGTATGAGTTTACCATTGCTTGATTCATGATAGTAACAGTTACAGTGTTAAGTGATTTATGTATACAACTTCAGCAAGATTGCACATAGTCGATGTTAAGCATATTAGACCGTAGAAGTCTAAGTGAGGCTGTTTAATCCAGCTAGTGTACCTAAGGGAGAAAGCCCTTAGACCTCGAGAGTTGTATTAAGCCCTACTATAGGAGATATCGCAAGTACAGAAAGGCGATATCGCATCGTCAGAGGAGTTGCAATGTGAGATATCGTAGGAGAGAAGGAAAGTAGAGGGGAAGGTTGCACATCATCTGTGAGGCTGCAATGCGATAGAGTCCTTCTCCTATCAGATTCAGTGAGTAAGAGAGAACATCGCCTCGCGGAGAGATCCTGCGGGCTAAGAAGAGGTGAGAACCACCAGGACGCCACAGAACTTGGTTGAGGACACTTAAGTCTTTAGCCAACCCATAAGATCACTTCGGGTGAGACTTCAGGCCGTTCTGCGGTTTGTTGCCAAAAGGGCCAGTGAGCTAGGGGTGTTGTTGGTACATAACAAGTAAACCCGGGTCTGCCCTATAGTAACCAACAAATGGTTCCGTTGCCGATTTTGAACAAACTGAAGAGCTAATGTTTTGTTGGCATCCTACTAAAGACGAACTCAACCAGTGGATTGGGTCTACAGAAAAATAATTTGCTGCGACAGAAAACAAGAGTCCTACGTTGAGTACAGAGGACTGGTTACAAAAACATATCTTCACAGACGTACATCAGATATTTTTTGCGACCTTTGGAAATGAATTGTATGACTGGTTATCAAAGTTGACTGATAAGCATATATTCAAGAAGAAAAGGCACATTGTTTGGACACCGGAGCTGAGTCAGACTGTCAGGAGCATCGATAATCCCACTTCACGAGCAATAGACTTCTGGCTTGCGAGTGTGCTAGAAGGATTCATCACAGAGTTTGCAGTTGATCAAAGAAAAAGCTTCAACGAAGTCGAGCGATACTTCTTCAAAGGATATCGTGGTAAGTACCTGAACTCTTTAAATTTGTCCATTAAGATGCTATTACATGAAAAAGGAGTACTCGATATATATTCAGATGAATAAGTTCAGTAAGTGTAATGTCACAAGAGTTTGAGAGTGATTTTGATGAACTTGGACGTACACGTAGTGGAAAGAAATATAAAGTAGATTTCAGATCTTCTCTATTTGAAAATAGTTCAGACCATACTAGAGAACAGAGTCACAGTCATACAGAAAGAACATAAGGGGGTATCCCTTACCACCCTTATACCCCACAGAAATCAATCGGGACTCATAATAATCCCGCAAAAACTCCATCTAGTATCTCACATACTGTACATACTACTGCTACATCACCTACATCTACACCACCGAGTGGTAGTCACACAGCAAATTAGCATCCACCACATAGAAATAGAATGGGGGATGACATGAAGCTACCTACCTTTAAGGGTATAGGGGCAGAAGACCCGAAACAACATTGGTTTCTATGTGAAGCCATGTGGACCATTAAAGGGATCCAAGATGATAATATTAAACTTGTACAGTTGGTCACCACACTTAGGGAACAAGCCTTAACATGGTATATGAAGTATACCTCAATGTTGCCCAGAAAGCTCGTACAGGTTAGGACCACCATGATCAAAGAATTTAAGAAACCTAAGTCTGAGTCACAGTGCATTATAGAGCTCAAAGACATTAAACAGCTACCTTCAGAGTCAGTATGGGACTTTGATCAGAAATTCAAAGCTCTTATAGACCAAGTCAGCTTTGAGTTTGCACCGGAGCAGCATAAGGAATGGTTTATTGCAGCACTGCTCCCCCATATCAGACTACCACTGATGCAGCAGAAACTCCAAATGCAGGATGATGCGTTGGAGATGGCAATGAAACTAGAGGCTTCCCCTCTAGCTGAGACTAGTACAGGTATGACAAACCTGCAAAACCAGTTAGCTAATCTCACCTTACAGATGCATGAGATTAAGAAAGGAGAAGAGATTGCATAGGATCTATGGTGCACAAAGTGTAAAGGATAAGGCCATACGAAAGATAACTGTCTAGTACTTGTTGAATATCTAGCAAGTGGGGCTCCTAACCCCTTAGCACAGACCCAAGGGCCATGGTGTGAACTCTACAGAACCAGAGGACATAGACCACAAGAATGCCCTTTACTTTAGAAGTATGTACAGACCCCTAAGAACTTATACTGTAACTTCTGTAAGTCGATAGGACACGATGAACATAATTGTCGAGCTTACGATCTTATGGTTGAGAGAAAACATGACTTGTATAGAGTCCAATCAGAGACACCAGGTCCAATAGCAGGACCACCGCATGAACCGGTTTATATTGGCCGTGGAGGAGGATTCAGAGGACGAGGCCATGGAGGAGGCTTTGGCCATGGTGAAGGATTTGGTCGTGGCCGTGGACCAATTACTTGTTACAACTATGGAGTTGTAGGACATTATGCTAGGGATTTCCAGAACCCTACTACGACATGTAATTATTGCAAGTCCTACGATCATCCTATAGAAGAGTGTCCGATCTTGTTAGGTAAGATCAGGGAACCTAAGCCAGCAGTAAACCAGAACATTCAGCTTATTACTGTTGAGCAGAAAGAACCAGAACCAAGAGTCAACATTGTGACTCGCAGCGGTGCTTCTACTAGTAGAACATCGCAGGATGACGAGAAGAATACAGGTCCGGAGTGGCTGCGCAAAGCTACTAATAAATCAACACCACTTGAACTGCAGAAGAATAAAGAAACATTTCAGGAAGCTAAAACTTTCTTTAATGACCCTGCACCATCAGGATCACAGGTACTGCCTTCTAGGGGCGTACCGCAGCAAACACCATGTGGCGTTAGCCTTGTACAGATATCGCAGGCTACCACATCGGGAAGGTGCGACGAGGATGAGTCGACAGGAAGTGTACAATCCTTCCTGTAGAGTTGTTTAAAACTCGTGAGAAATGAGAAATCTATCGGAGAGCTTCAGCTCATCATAGATGAGTGTCAGCTGTCTTCTTCCGTGAACAGTGCACAGTGTGCTGTTCATAATATTATGGGACATACAAGAATAGGAAGAGAGATGAGACTCAGAGCACAAGTTAGAGAATTTGAAATGGATGAGGTAATCCTAGATTTAGGATCAGAGATAAATGTTCTGACTAAGCAGACATGGGAACAGATGGGTAGCCCTAAGTTAGCCAGATCACCTATCCATCTGAGACTAGCCAATTAGCAGCGGGTATCGCCACTAGGTCGATTACCACAAGTGCCAGTTGACATTGACGGAGTTCGCAGCTTTGCGAACTTTGAATTTATAGAAATCATTGGCGATAGTAGACCGTATCCAGCACTATTAGGTATTGATTGGGTAATCGGTAACATGGCTGTTATCGATTTAAAGAAAAGATAGATGACCTTCAAGGACAATCAGATTCTGGTCATCGCACCGTTGGATCCTTTTCAGGGTCCTAGATGTATTGAACCTATCTGAGCAGAGAATGAGGCGTGTAATATGGAGAGCATCTATCAGATGACCGCCAATCAGAGTGATTACATCAATTCAACCATAGTAGGAAACATTAGTTGGCGATGTGACAGCTCATGCGCATCAGACTCGGATGTTGGTTTAGAAAAATGGCAGAATAGACTTTACGAAGTCTCAGCTCGCAGAAGTGCAGATGCCCAGTGTAGTTGAAAGGAGGCATCGCACCGGTAATGAGTCAACACCGGCAAAAAAAAAGAAAAAAAAAATCTCTAAGTATAAGTTTATGTTGCGCAAGTCGCAGGACGCTTGCGGAGTTTTGAACGTTGAGGAGGTTCACGCCAGCATTTTGTTCCGATGATGCGGTGAGGCATCACAGCAAGGCGATGTTTCCCCGTGCCACGTCGACATTTTTGAAAAGGGACAGAAGGCCAGTCATTTCGCCTTCTGACAAGTAGTTAATCCGGATACGACAGGTATCCGTTGCCCTAG
This sequence comes from Pseudotsuga menziesii, assembly GCA_001517045.1. Lineage (NCBI taxonomy): Eukaryota > Viridiplantae > Streptophyta > Pinopsida > Pinales > Pinaceae > Pseudotsuga > Pseudotsuga menziesii. The sequence goes on from LPNX010367516.1 coordinate 793,399, forward strand.
ATTTGGCAACAGTATAATAATTTTTCCAGATTTGGTAAAATCTTCGACGAGACCGGCGCCTGCACACACGTTTCGAAAGAAATTTGATTGGATTTCAGCAATTAATGAGGATCGAAATGACGGTTGTTGTCTTGTCCATGCAATTAATATTGTCGACGGGTCGATTCTAAATGACCGTTGCTTCAGAGATTATCGCCTTTGTTATAAATACAAATATCATTCATACAGAAGGGTTACTTTTGCGATTTTCGAGAGTTACAAAGCAAATTGAAGAGCTTTCCCTGTGCAGAGATACTCCAGTTACAGAGTGCTAGTGTTCCCCAATTTCGCAGCCATTGCCAGTCCAGAGTACTGCACCGAGTGGTTTTTGTCCCAGACGAAACCTTTAGAAGACATTGTGAAATGATTCCAGACCGGTGGCCTTGTGTCTGCTATGACGACGCCACCCAAGGGTGTGAAAATAGGAACATCACAGGTCAAACAGATGCCAAGGATGAGGAGTCAAGCTTAGATAGTAGAAGATCCCAACCCAGATCAAGAAGAAGAAGTTCACAGGACAACAGCCTACATTGTGCCACGAGTCAAGGACGCACCAGAGGTAACCATTCCCAAGGGTGCTAAGTTTCTTGTTCCGCTACCGGCCATTGACCCTCGTGTAAAGAAATATGGAGACCTGTTAGGATATGTACCTGTTCTTAAATTTATAGACTATAACCTTGGAGATAATAAGACATATCCTCAGTTTCGGCCGGATCAATATCTTACAATTCAGAAGAACCCAAGGACCAATGAAGATGAGTTTGTTCCTATGGAACATGTCCAGATTCTTGAGCAGTCAGGCTTGCTCAATTTGTTGAGAATACCACATTTTGGATGAGGTGCAGAGGTTAATGTTGTGGTGCGTGTGCTACTTTCCTGTGTACATGGAGGCTACCTCTGGTTGGGTAACCGGGTCGACCTCAACATCGAATTAATACACCGCATCATCGGGCTGTCCAAGACCGGTAAGGACCCACAGACACATATATCAAGTAAGAGCAAGGATACCAAGCTACCAGCAACCCTGGTTGCCAAGTATAAGCTATAGAGAGGAGGTCGGGCTTATGACCTCGCAGTAATAGCAGATGATACACTCAGATTTACAGCTAGTCTGCTTGCAGGAAGACTGTTAACCAAGGTTTGCCCAAAATAAGTCACATGATCAGTAATTCACCTTGCCATACAGGTCGCAGAAGGTGAACAATTTAATTGGTGTTTATTCTTATTAAATATTTTTACCCAAGATTGTTTAAAAGCACAGGAGGAGGAAAACCACCCCTTCCATTTTTCATGGCTACTTATATTATGCGCATTCGTCGGCTGGAAAGAGCCGCCCCATAGCCAATTTCAACAGGTACGAAGCGGTGACTGCAGAGGCGCGCACTATGCAAACTTATGGGAGAGAAACAACCCAGCTAAGAAAAAGATTAATGCGATAGTATTCTATGAATACTATAACTTGTTGAAGAAATTCATTCAGAAGACACCACGGATCAGCACAGAGGTTGTGGACATGTATGATAATCGGCTTGATTTCATGGCAGACATCCATGTAATCTTCCTAAGGCCAAAACGGTCTAGAACGGATAATTGGGCTAATGGTTCATTCAGGATGACAGTGCAGGACATCGAAGATGTCATCAAAGATTTTGGTGAAGAATGGAAGAAAGCATTAGAAGATGCCGCAGTAGGAAACGCACCAACAAATAACCCACCCATAGACCAAACAGACAAAGGAAAAGAGAAGGTGGGTTCCAAGAGGAAAGATCTAGTAGAAGTGCCACCAGAGGCACAAAAGAAGAAAGATGCACAAGAAGTGTCACCAGAGGCACAAAAGTAGAATGATACAGAAGAAGTGCCACCAGATGGACAGAAGAGGAAAAAAGCCAAAGCCACAAAGCCTCAAAGCCAACTTTAGAGACCGCATTGACCGACGATGACTATGATCAAATCGCAGCAAGACTAAAGGAGGAAATGAAGGACACATTTCAGGCGATGCAGACATCGCAGGACAAGCTATAGGGTGCGTTAGATAAGCAGTTTCTGGTGTTAAAAGCAATCACTGAGAAGAATGCCATGATACAGGTTCCGCTAGTAAAGGCAACAGTAGGACAAAGTTCAACACAATCAATTTCCCGCGAGGAAATCTTGGCAAAATATTGCATCAATACAGTGTTGATACCACCAGGGAGCATCTGATTCCCTGCGTCCATGATGGATTTGCAGATACAGATTAGAAAACCTATCGAGGTTAACATCGCAGAGTTCCCCATTGATCAATTATAGATGATCCAGCAACAGCTAAGCGCAGAGCTCAGGGATAGGGAGCTTGCGACTTATAAACAAAACACCCAGCTGAGACAAAAGAATGCAGAACTCACTGCAAGATTTCAGATAAAGGCAGAGGAGTTAAGAACATATCAAGAAAGAGAACAGGATCTCAGTCAGGTCCTGCAGAGCATCGTATTAGAGTTACCCCAGTGTAACATTGAGTTTGCCTTACCTATAACGCAGAAGGTAAGAAGAGTTGCAGACAGAGCAAAGGCTCTGGAGGAAACAGTGGCCAAGATGGAGGAAGACCACAAAGCGTAGATTGTTGAGCTTGAGGCTCGAGCACCAGGAACACCCCAGGTAGACAAGGAAGTAAGGGTAGAGGCATTTAGACTCATGGCTACACAGATGAAGAGTCGCATAGATGATGCACAGTCATTACTAGATGAGGCGACAAAGACATGGTCGGAGCTAGAAGAGCTCCCAGAAAAAATGGAATTGCAGCAGAGCATCCATAACATAGAGAAGGCCATAGTAGCAATGAAGGAAGATTCAAGAGCTTAGGAGCTCTTGTAAAAATGAAGAAGATAATAGAGATAAACCGTTTGCAATAGGAAGCATAGCGGTTGAGAGCAAAAGAGATACAATTCAATAACCTGCTTCAACCCTATCAGGAACAAATCGCAGAGCTAGTCGATGTGGTTGAGCAGAAGGTTAAGGAGTTCACTACAAGCAGAAGTGAAATTGAAGTTACAGAAGAATCAAGCATCAGTCAAGCTATGCTTGAAACGGCACAGGAGTGTGTCGAAACTATGGAGAAAGAAGTCACAGGACTTCGACAGAGATTTACAAGGAATTTGCAGGAAGCCAAGGAGAAACTACAGCAAGAGAAACCAGCTGTTAGTGGCTCAGGGGCGAGCCACAAGTAAGTGTTAGGGGACTGTTGGAGAAGGGTCCCACAGCTACAGGAAAAGCTGCCATATCGGGACAATAAATTCAAAGGTAACAGTACCTGAGTGGCCGAGAGGAGAGAGCTCAACCACTGCACTTAAGGCAGCGACGTAGACAGGAGGGCTCAACTACCCTCATAATTAGAAAAGGAGTAACATGCCGAGTTATTGAAGATGAAGTACAGAAGGGAAGCGACCGAGGAAGCGGCGCCTGTACCCACGATCAGCGTCGGGTAGCATGGAAGACTGCAGAGAGCTATGGTGTGACGAAAAGTGGCAGTTCAAGTACAGATAGACTGACTATCACAGTTAGGGTTTGGGTTATTGTTGGGACAGGCCCATAGTGTTGTAATAGTGAGACCTTCGAGCTGCCTATATAAGGATGTATTTTGTATTGTAAAAGGTTAGCTATTCAGACATTTAGCTAGTCAGTCGATGATCTGTTAGCTCATAGACATTTTGTATTATAGAAGAGCCGAGCTCTAGTTCTGTTATTCAGTCTGTAGTATCTTACTGTAACCAGTAGCTGACTCCTAGAGCATGTATGTAACAATCCGCAGGGATTGAGAGTGAGAGAGAGAGAGAGAGAGGAAGAGTATATTGCAAGAGAAGCAATATAAGAGAAGAGAAGAGATCTAAGAGAGAAGGGCTCTTGGTGGTGTGCGCGGAGTTACCCAGAAGATCTCGACTGCATATGAGGTTGCAGCGGAACTGTGTTTACTCTCCCAAGTTATAATATATAAACCAGTTCCCATGGACGTAGCTTCTACCGTGGAAGTGAACCACGTAAAATCAGTGTGTTGTGTGATTGATTCATGTGATTGTGTCTACTTATTGCTATCTGTCATTCATTACATGAACTTTTCTTATAGTTAATGTATGTATGCTATCTTTTAGTTTACAGTATCTTAGAAGGTTGAACTGTGCATTGGATCCGTTAAGTATTCTGTGTATGAGTTTACAGTGCTTGATTCATGATAGTAACAGTTACAGTGTTAAGTGATTTATGTATACAACTTCAGCAAGATTGCGCATAGTCGATGTTAAGCATATTATACCATAGAAGTCTAAGTGAGGCTATTTAATCCAGCTAGTGTACCTAAGGGAGAAAGCCCTTAGACCTCGAGAGTCGTATTAAGCCCTACTATAGGAGATATCGCAAGTACAGAAAGGCGATATCGTACCGTCGGAGGAGTTGCGGTGTGAGATATCGTAGGAGAGAAGGCAAGTAGAGGGGAAGGTTGCGCATCGTCTACAAGGCTGCGATGCGATATAGTCCTTCTCCTATTAGAGTCAGCGAGTAAGAGAGAACATCGCCTCGCAGAGAGATCCCGCGGGCTAAGAAGAGGTGAGAACCACCAGGATGCCACAGAACCTGGTTGAGGACACTTGAGTCTTTAGCCAACCCATAAGATCACTTCGGGTGAGACTTCAGGCCATTCTGCGGTCTGTTGCCGAAAGGGCCAGTGAGCTAGGGGTGTTGTTGGTACATAACAAGTAAACCCGGGTCTTCCCTGTAGTAACCAACAGATATTTTATGGAAGGATCAACTCTTTTTCACTTGCCTCTTTAAGCAGACAACCTCCTAGTGATGAATGCTCCAATACAATGTTATTCCAATATATGCCAATACAAAGAATCCATCCTTCCTTGTAGCTACCAACTGTTAACTATCTAGTGGGCCTTCTTCCTTGAGGCCATGTTACATTTATTTGATGCTAACTACCTAATATTCCTTATTTAATAATACCTAAAATTGTGAACATAGTCCTCATGATTATGTTAAATGACCACAATAATGATCTTATTCTTATCCCTAATGGGACTAGAGGACCATATTATATACATAGGGAGGATTCCAACATATTGGTTAGATCCTTTATTATGAGTTGGCCTATGAACATGAGTAAAATAGAGCATTCGGGGCCTTTTTCTTCTTGAATTAGATATTTAAAATGGAATAGTTTATCATTCTTCTTTTCTTACTTGGGATGGAGGCTACTCATGTTCACCTCCCTTTGCATTGAAAGTGCACACAATCTTCTTGCCTTCATCTACTCTACTCTCTGCTTGGTTGAATGGTGCCTAACATGTTCTTTGGAATGAATGCTAACTGTAGCTTCCAATGCTTATGTTTAGTATGACCATCATTGTAACAATGGTCATAATGGTTTCTTGAATCCTTGAATTGATGTGGAGTAGAATTTGTCTTATTACCATTTCCTTTCCACTTGTTCTTTATGTCAATGGAAGTACCTTGTTAGTCTATTGACTTGGAACTACTTGGATGTCCTTTCTTTTTTTCCATCTCTAGATTCTATTGTTGCACACACAATTCATCAATGGTCTTAAGTTTAAAGATCATCACTCACCTCCTTAAGTCATTGTTGATACTACCCATATTCTTGTGGAATGCATCTAGGTTCTTAAGAGATATTTCAACAAAATGGATTTTTATATAAACTCAGTGGTGTACTCTTACGAACTATGCCCTTTATTTTTCTAGAAAGCATGCCAATGGATCCATTGATATTATTCATACTTATTAGGGTAAAAATATGAATTAATTTGGGATTAAAACAACTCCTTAGTTATTAGTTGATCACCCTCTAGTATAAGTGTTTCTATATAGATTTCCCACCAAGATTGAATGTGGCGCTCTAAATTCAACAAAAGATAAATGACATATTTTTTTCTTCTCCTATGAGATTCACATTGAAGTAGAATTTAATTGTTACAACTATTTATTCCACATTATAATATTAATTTGGCCTTGATAAGGTCTAATGTCCACTTTTCCTTCCATTTTGAGTATAGCTTGGGAGAATGTGTTGTTGAAACTCAACTTATGCTTCTCTATCTCCCTCTTTGGTTGTTTTTTATCATCAAGTGTCTCATTAGATATGCACATTTCCTTGAAAGGTCTGAATTTTATTTCTAGAGATGACATTAGAATCTCTATATTGTGGGATATGTCAGAGACCTATGTTTGTTCAGGGAAATCTCTATTCCTATCCATCCTTTGGATTTCTACTATACTCATCTACCATGGTAAGGGTTTGAGAATTATTTGTTTATCTCAATTTTATGATCATGGAATATCCATTCCCCTAAATAAATCTGCTTTGATTCTAATATTATATCTACCATGGATATTCCAGTGGAAAATTCATCACAACAGATCTTAAATGTTTTTACAAAATACCATTTATTGTTTACTTAAGATATACATGTAATATTATAAGCATAGTGATCAAAGTACTAAAATGAATTGAGAAAATAAAATAGAAACTACTACAATAAAGAGAGCACAAACAACACAATGAATACAAGATTTACCATGGGAGGCCCAATGTGGAAAAGCCAAAAAAACAATATGAGGAAAATGTCTTGTTCTTTTCTTCTTAGATATAAAATGCAAGATGCAAAGAAATATGGTCTCAGTGTGGAGTTATAATAAACATTGTGGTGTGAATAATTGCTACATGGTCTTCTACTTTGTTTTGCTAAAAAATCCCACTCATATGCTCTGCTCATCTACGAAACAATAAATCAATAAAATAGGAATATAAATTGTTCATTTCCTTAGGGTGTAGTATTTATCATGTCTTGGTAGCGTTATAAGGTTAGGGTTAGGGTATTTTATAACCCAAAATTTCAATTAGGGTTATGGTTTTGGAACCTTTAGAATGCTCTTGAAGGAATACAAATGAGCAATTCCACATGTGTGAGTAATGAGTGTTGATATGGAATCCTTTTAATCCCATGGTGGTCGAATCACAGGTCAACATGTGGGAGGCATAACTTCATCATACATAGATTGATTGATGTTTTATTTGTTTTGTTGGAAATCTCTTGATGAGTAGAAGAACATAGGATGGAATGAACTTTGCTAATACAGTTTTGACACAAAAACAATCATTTAATTCCTAAAATAAGCTCTAGAAATTTCAAAACCCCAAATTGTCAAAATAGAATTTGTTCCTAAAATGGGCCCTATAAGTCCATGTCTCTATTTTTCCAATCCAAAAAGTACATATGAAAAATTATATAGTAATCCATTTCAGATTAATATCCTTATTATTTTTCTACTTTACACTATCTTGAAACACAATTTCAAATATACCTTATTTAAAAATATATATGTATATGAAGAAAAAAATAATATACTTTATGTTTTTATAATATCAAAAGTTACTTTAGTTTTGAAAGTATAAAAGTAAATAATTAAATTATTATTTTGTATTCAAGATCCTTTTCTTTATTTTCTTAAAAAAAATAGAAAAATGACAAACATCCATCACCATCTTCATCTTATAAAGCAAATTCCCTACCACTATGGAAGGCTACCCATGAATCTCCATCTCTCTCTCTAACAAAGTAAATTCCCAACACCCACTAGTGTCCAACATATTAAAAGTATTGTTGTCATCTTCAAGCATAGAATATCACTTGGAGAACACAAATAAAGTGATAAGGAGTAGAGATAATTACATATCCAACTCGCATGTTCAAATAATATGAAATTAAAATATAGTGGAATATGACTTGGTGACAACAAATAAAGAGATAATGAGCAGAGATTGAAAATGTTCAAATACTTTGAAGGTAAAAGAGACGGGTGTGTAACTTTGTTGTTGAGATGTGTTTCGATAGTTGTATAGCTTTGCTATTTCATAGATGTGCAGCTTTCTATCTGAGTGGTGTATAATTAATGTTGTGTAGCTTACTATTTGAATGATGTATAATTAATGTTTTGTATTGTGAATTATAAAATTATTTTTATTTTAATATTAATTATTTTTCTCAATGTAATATTATTTTATTAAAATTATTATATGTTAAAAAATAATAATAATATAATATATTTAATTTAATAAAAATAGAAAAAATAAAAGTTTGAAAATAAAATTAGTTTTAATATTTATTAAAAAAATATTAATTTAATGTTTTTTAATTTATATCTTTGCATATTTTCAATAAATGCGAGTGCTTTTTATGCACTTAAATTTTATGAAAATATTACTTTAAAACCTTTTAAAATAAGGTATATAATTTTATTAGATAATATATAAATATTAAATATTTTTTATATAATTTTTTTATTTCATAAATTTATTAATTTTTTTTAAAAATATGTATAACTTTTTATATAAAATATAAATTACAAATATATTTAAAATAATAAAAATATAATATAATGGACTTAACAAAGAAATAAAATACATTATTTTGAAAAAAAATTGAATACATACTTTAATATAGAAATAAAAAACACCATATTTATAATAAAAAAATGAGTCGTGACACAACAACTAAATGAGTCACACACTACTTAATTTAAAAGGGTAAATAGTTAAGAAACTTGCCATTTGAAAATATGTATTTGACATCCTATACTTTAAACTCTAAAATGTATAAGAAAACATGTCTGTTTATTATGATAAATGACTTATAGTGAGTTTATAGTATATATTAGAAAGGTTAATGAAAAATCTATGCATTTTAAAAGCAAGAGTGTGACAATGAAATACATATTTTGCATGGTAAAAAAATACAGTGAGAGGAGTCACACCACTTAGGAATTCATTACAATGGGTTAGGTAAGGAATTCATTACAATGGGTTAGGTAGCTTCATTACAATGGGTAAGGAATTCATTACAATGGGTTAGGTAAGGAATTCATTACAATGGGTTAGGTAGCTTCATGAGACTTCCAATGTGCTTACAAATGAGGACATATAAATATGAATTATATTTTGGATTTCGAATTTCAAACCAAATTTAATTATTTTCTATCATTATCTTATTACCAAGTCCTTTAACAACTTTATGACATTGTTTAAAAACCATCAAATCTAATTAAAATAAATTCTTTTAGGGTCCTACCATTAAGGCAATGTCTACATAGATACAATGTTTTATTTGAAAATACTAAATGTCTATCATTGAAGCAAATGCATTCTAGTTCTCTACACTTGCATCGTTAGGAGAATCTTTGTACTAAAGCTTAAGGTCAAATTAGGCATCTTTAAAGGACAAAATGAGATTGCAATCTAATAACTATTATTAAAGTGGGAACAAACTTTTATGAACTTTCACTTTTGCTTTTGGTGGATTGTGATGATTGAGCGGTGTTAGTGGGAAATACAACTTCTTTATGATAAATGATAAGGTGGTTACTACATTTGGGTAAAAAAAAAAATTATTATAATTTTAATTTTAAGAAAAATATTTTGTGTTATTTTTTACTTTAAGATTAGTTGTAACATCCAAAAATGACTAATGTTGATATGTCAATGTTACTCAACGTTATATAATCATAATGTGATTTGTGATTTGACTTTATCATTGTGAGCATCATTATTAAAATGATTTCCAAACAAATTGATATACCTACGTATAAACATTGATTTATTGATGTACACTAATTAGAATATATCTTTATTGAAAATATAATAGATACCTACTTGGGGCCTACTTTTTATGTAAAGGTTGATGAAACAATATTTTCTATAGATGAGAACAATGCTAGTATATTTAGATACTTAGGAGTTAATTACGATAAACTTGGTTTAATGTGTCTTTAGGTAAAGTGAATTTCTTTAATGTGCATTTTTAGTTATTAATCCAATGGTAACATTTAATTTTAGACATAAAGTGATCCGACGGTTCATATTCTACTGGAGAGTAATAGTTATTGATCCATGAATTAGATCAGGATTGGTCCATGATATCTATTTGAAGGGAATATAGGGCCATATGTTGATTATTGATTGAATTAAACTCATATATAAAATATTTATCTTTTGCATTCATATATTACTTAAAGTGGTCATGCTAATTGGGGCTATGGACTACTTTCGTCTTTGATGGTTTTAACCACGTAATACATTGGTGTATTGATCATTGATCTGTTTATGTGAGTGTTTTCCTTAATATGTTCAACTTACATCTATACATATGATTTACATGGTATCCAAGTGCTTATGAAGACGTACTCCAGCTATTGATTGAGATCATGTACTTGTGTCATTGCATGCATCAAATGAATTCTAATTTCTATTGTTTTTATACATTTCTATGTTGAGAGAACTGTTCTAATGTTACTTCAAGTTAGAAGCCCTTTTTGTTTCACCCAAAATGGTTTCCATTTCCCAAGGTACAACCATTTATATTAGATATGGACGTATACAATTTCATTTCAATTTTTAAAATATCTTTCATACTGATATTTCATTTTGTTTTATTTTTCTTCATATTTATGGTTTGCTTTCTTTATGATATGTGTATTCTCTTTTCCATCTACTTTTTGTGAGCTTGGTAAATACGAAATAAATCATTTTTTGTTTTCTATGTATGCTCTTTTCTTTATGCTTTGTGGGATAATAGAAATAGAGAAGAAGTTGCATTTTCTAGGTAGACTAACTAAGAGCTAATCTTGATATTTTAAAGTGTAGCATCACCATCCATCATTCCAACTATAGGAGGAGGTAGTTATGAGTTTCATTTTCCAAAATTTCGCACCATGGAGCCATTATTCAAACTCATAATTATTTTAAGCCTCCCATGGGAAATATAAACTAAGAAATGCGTGTGCATGTGCATATGTTACTGGAATTATTCAATTAATGCAGAAAAAGAGTAAATTCCCTAGTTTGAATGATTTAGATCTAGAACAAAAGCACATGGAGTACATTATGTTCCTTAGATTATTAATAGAAAAGATTGCAATGGAAAGCGAGATCTGGCTTATAATTGGAAGATTTGATATACTCCTTCTTTATCTTTAGTTCTTTATCTAAGATCCACTCTAGATACCCTGCAAAAGAGGATGGCAAGCAAAGATACAAGAAGTAATTGCCATCAACTAGAATATATGTAAACATTCAAGGAAGTAAACACTAAAAGGAATAATACACAATTTTAGTAAAGGAAATGAACTGTTGTATTATTAAATTAAGGGATGAAAGAGATAGAACCAAGCCTTGACATTGCAATATTCTCTCTAATGACATTTTCCTCAAAGAATCACCTTGTTTTAAGAGGATGAGATGGACTTAAGAAAGCTCTAACAATATTCCACCAGCATTTGGATGATATATTTATTCATGGCTCAACCATGGGGGTGAGCTTGTATTTATTGGTCAAGATTAATAGTTGGAATATGAGGGATAAGGGGAGATGGTTGAGGGAAGATCCCAATAGTTGAGGAGTTTGGACGAGACCTATCCTAGTCAGTCGGGATAAGCCTCTAGGAGAGCTTCTTTCTAGAAGTCTCATGAAACTTCTCTTTTTTTCCTTTAAATAGACAATATCACACACTGCTCAAGGGAAACCTACGAAAACATAAAGTGTCACAAGTTGTTAGTTTGTAGGTTGCAGCAGAGATACCAATCAGATTGTTTGAAGGGTGAAATTCAATGGCTTTCATCTTCTATGCAATTTTGGCATAGGTACTTCAAGGATTGAGGCAAATTCAGAGGTACTAGGTTCATAATCATTGAGATAATGAAAATTCCATTTAACATATTCCCCCCCCCCCCAAAGTATAAATCTAGAATGAGATGATCGGTGAAATACTTTTATATATGAGGCTTGAGACAAAGGACNTTTTCAACAACAAACAAGGACTTTGCAGTACAATAACCTCTGAGATACGTGTGTCAAATGACTCATAACATGGGTTCCAACCAATACATTGTAGAACCATGTGTAGATATCAAGGTCATGGCTACCAAAACATACAATGTAGATCCATGCCATAAAGACCTAAACTTGAGCATAGCCACCGACAGACACTATGGACCTATGAAATGATTCATGACACACATACTCCATCCCATTTAGGGGAAGGAAGACAATGCAAGTATATTCCTAAAAGAAACCTAGGGTCTTCATCCCAAACCTGAAAAGGTACAATTCTATCCATGTGAATACATGTCTTGATGTCAAACATGGTAGAAACCACTTGATTACTAGTCATTGAGGTATACCGTTAACAAGTGTGAGGGAGATCACCATTGTTGTTGATGATTCCCAACATACCCCATCACATTCCCTTGAATGTGAGTTAATGAGTTAGATTCGAACACTCAATGGAATATTCCAATCATAGGCCAATCATGTATGCCTATTGTAGAAAGAGAGGTAACCTACCATTAAGGCATGTAGGCCCAAGGTACATAATTTTTTTTAAGTGGGTGATTCCATGAAGGTGGGTAACAATTTTTGGCCAAATTTGGCGATGAAAACCTGATTTTTTACTCATGTGCTAGATAGAAGCCCTCAAAACACATATATTCCATGTGAATTTTGACTTGCAGTGAAAAAACAAATTGTAGAATATTATGTTGGCTTCCCAATGATATTTTTTTAAAAATACCCTGATGTCATTAAATGTGTGAAATTTTGCAATTAATGAAATGTATGACCTCAAAAATTTGAAGAAGTTAATAAGTGGCTCGTGTCTAACACCAATAATTCAATATTACATTAATAATTAAAAAATATATATATATGAGCATGATATACACAAAATGCACTGTGGTCTGCATATTTTTTTGTTAATTTATTTCATAATATACAATTATTTATTATTTTTTGAAAGTGACCACATCTGATTTCAACATCATTTTATACACATGTCCATCCTAGCTTCTTTTTCACTATTTTGAAAAATTGAAAAACCAAATATACCCTTTTGAAGAGGACACGTCGATGTGTGGGCTGTGCATTTTTAATAAATTTTTGGATGTGTATATTTTACTCTGCGGATTTTTCTTTGAGCTGCTTCAAAGTTGTTGTCTGGTTTTCTAAGTGTAATTTTTAGAACTAATTAAAAAAAACCCATATGAATGCCAAAACGCATGCATGATAACTCAATGGCTAGAGGATTCGGTGATGAATCTATCGGTATGAACTCTGCTTAGTTGTGTGCCATGAATGGTAGGGTTTACACCCATGGAAGACACAAAGAAACATTGATTTTCCTGTAAGAGGGATAATTCTCTATTTTTAGGACCTCAATTGAGGCCTGGAGCTCGATCGAGGTATTTAAATGCCTCGATCGAGGTTTTAACGAAAGCTCAATCGAGGGTTTATCAAACCCTCGATCGAGTGTTTGATAAAACCTCGATCGAAATTCCATTAAAACCTCGATCAAACTACCGTTAAACACTCGAATAAGAAAACTAAACCAAAATACCAAAAGAAGTTTATAAATGGATAGATTCAAGAAAGTTCTAAGTGTGAGTAATTAAGGGCTCATGACTCTAAAATTTATTATGTTTTGTACCAGTCCATGATTCAATGAATCGACAATCACAGGTAGTAATTTAAGTTATTTAATGAAAACATCTAATGTGCATACCTCTATGTCGAAACTGTTTTCCATGTCGATGTAGGCCACTACCCTCTTTATTTTCTTACCAAAAGGCATGATAATAAGGAAGAAGACCATGACGTAGATACAATAAACCATTCAATGCATCCTAGCATGATAACTCAAAACTTTAACCAATAGATGTGAAACCAATGAAGCCAAGGATTCATTTTGGGGCTTTAACAATAATTTTAGAGTCTGTGAACTACGTGCATTTAATTTTTTTATGCTTATATTCAAGTAGTATCATGATGTGTTTTCATTAGAATTCAACATCTAGCTTGTTTATATCATCAATGGTTGGAAAGGAATTTCAACATCATTTTATTCCTATTAGCAATATATCTAATGTGTATACAATGTAGTATAGAAATGTAGTGAAAGGTTTTAAATACTAAAAATACTTTTCTCCTTCGTATATAATTTTTAATTTTAAAAAACTACAATTATGTGATATGACTTTGAAAACACTAATTTTTATCTTAATTGTCATGTTCTATTCCGTCCTGGGCTCTGGGCTTTAAATATCTGCCATGAGGGTCTATATTGTATGTAGATCGTAGTCTTGGGAATCCAGGTCAAGTGGACACAACTGGATTAAGTTCAGCTCATCAACTGGATGGCATGCATCATTGTTAGTATTCTTTTTGCATTGAACCAAGGAGAGCAATGATGCATGTAATTCAGTTGATGAGCTGAAATTAGGCGAGTTGTGTCCATTCAACCTAGATTCTCAGGACTACGATATACCTACAATATAGATCTTCGAGACAGATATTTAAAGCCCAGATCCTAGGGCGGAATAGAATAGAACAATTAAGATAATAAGTAGTATTAAATTTAGAGCCATATCACATCATTGTAGTTTTTTTAAAATTAAAAATTATATACGAAGGAGAAAAGTATTTTTAGTACCTTTAGAGAGATGAAAATGTGAGCATGAAAAAAAATGACATCATTTCCTTGGGTTATATCAATGTCCATTGTTTACTCTTCAAAATTGTTATTGTGCTACACATGTGCAGTTAATCTTACTAGTAAATTATTGAATGACATTAGAATTTACATCAATAACACGTGACTAAACATGATACTAATTCTCATTTCGACAAGAATTGAAAATGTTAAATGACATGAATTCAAATGGGGATTCAAAATACAAGGTTTCCAAGCATCTTTTGGAAGACTTCATTAAAAGAAAAGCTCGATTGAGATTTTTAAAAATTTAACTAAAAAAAATATTCGAGTGCCCATATTCGTGTGTGCACACGAATATGGACACCCAAAATTTTATTTAATCAAAGTTTTTCAAATCTCATATTGTTCATGGGAACAAGGTCTTCGAATTCAATTAAAATCAAACATAGAACTATATGATAATAAAATTTAATAAAACATAATTTTGACTGGAAAAACAATACTTGTGGGTAATAGTACATACCTTGAAGAAGAAACAAGTAAAAGTGTTACTACTGCCACTTCCTCTAGGTTTTATGTGTAGATATTAGTCGTGGAGTAATTGGAGTTATAGAGTTGGATTAATAGATGATCAATCATATGTATAACTCCAATTACTCCACGGCCCATATCTACAAATGAATATAAATGACCCTTTTCTATCCAACAAACAAAGTGAATTATATCAAAGGTTTGTTGCCTATTTATAGTAAAAATGATTAAAGATGCTTGATCGAGCTTCTTTTAACGCTCGATTGACCTTTTTTTTAACCCTTGATCAAGCACTTGTACCTAGATCAAGGGTTTGTAAAAATCTCGATCGAGGGTTTAAAAAAACCTTGATCGAGGTCTTAACACCTCGATCAAGGGTTTGGAAAAAGCTCGATCGAGGTACATTTTGTGTTTTTTCCGAAATTACGTTTCCAAAAATTGTACCCACCTCCATGGATGCACCCAAGTCTAATTCTTGGATGATGTGTTGAAGTCGAAAATAATAGACTCGTTGAAGGAGGGCCATGATGTTTCCGCCATCATCAACATGAAATGAGAAAAAAAGTCTTCAAAATAAATTTGAGTGTGGAATAACTTTGGGATTGAATCAAGGATGACCAACACAAAGGAGGGTAAGATGGCTGTGAAGGTTTATTTAAGTGAAAAACTTCCCTTGAAAATTTAATGACATGAAAAGTGACTTGGCAATGTTGACTAAATGAAGCAGAGACCAAAACATAATGAAACAAGTAACTGATTCATTCTTCAGATTGTTATCACTCGGAATTTAACCTTTGTTGTGAGAGGATAATCCCAAGGTAACCACAAAACCAATGTTTAGGAGGAAAGTTGGATTCTTTCCTACTAGAGAGGGATATCTCAATAGATAAACACAAAGACCATATATATTTTAAAGAAATAAATTTTAATGGTAACAATGGATGAAACAGGTGCTTATTGGGAATGGAGTCAATTGTGAAAATTAATTAATGATAATGCTTTGCAATGGAACTATTAACAGAGGAAGTGTAGTCACTCGTTTACAATCAAAATGTTGGTTGTCTAGTGACAAGGAAGAATAAGAAACAATCCATTAATACGGGCATCTAAAGATGAATCCAATATTAACTTTAGTGGAAAATCTTGTGAATGCTTGAAATTAAAGAATATGAACATAAATCTATGGATTTTGATTCAATATACACTTATCCAAGCCTGAAAAGAATACAGAATGAAAATGTAAACATGAAACACATTCACATAAAGGAAAGAAAGTACAGATTGTAAAATGAATAACACAAGAATCTCTGGTAGAAAACCTGCTTGGCTCTGAAATATTTTTATTAATTTTTAAGATCTCTTACAAACATCAGTTCCTGCTCGTGGGTTCAAACCCTCATTACATTGTAAAATATTACTTAAATACATCTCAAAATGCTCCTTGAGCTGATAACTTCTTACATACTAAAAATAGGTGAAAGTAACTGCCTTATTATGCTTGTCACTTGACTCCTAACAAACTAATCCTTAAAAATATATTACATTATTCAAAATAATACTTGTCTTCAAATTGGCTTGGGCCTTATGATGAATTCTTCACTGATGTATATTATACTTTGTTCGACGTGTTGATGTAATTGTAACTTCGGAATGTATTCACTTGTATTTCTTATGTATTGTAACCCAATGTTTATTCTGGGATGTATTTGTAATGTAGTTGAGTCATGTCATGCCTCGATGTTCCTATCGGGAAGTTTCTATAGTGTAAACAAGTCATGTCAAGTCAAGGTGGTTAACCCTCCTATTGTCTAAGGGTTAAAGTCCCCATAGTTCTGGGGCACTAGGGTTATTAGACTCACCTAGTGAAGTCGGCCCTAGTTGGGTTTAGTCAAGTTGGGAATTAGTATAAATAGAGAGCTAGCCTCTCTATTTATCACACACTCACTCACACTCAGTTGTAGCACATATCTGAGGAAGAGAAAGACACTGGGGCAAGGAAGAAAGAGGTTACTGCTATCGGGAGATCATCTTACTGTTTTTGGGTTTCACTTTGGTGCTGATTCTATCTCTGAGGAAGTTGCAGGATTTTCTCAATTTATGGTTTCCCCGAGGAAAAACATTGTGTTCATTGTCTCTTTTGTTTGATTCCTGTGCTTGTTTTTCTCTCAGTTAAAGATCCTAATGTTAAAAATCTAACATGGT
This sequence comes from Pseudotsuga menziesii, assembly GCA_001517045.1. NCBI lineage: Eukaryota > Viridiplantae > Streptophyta > Pinopsida > Pinales > Pinaceae > Pseudotsuga > Pseudotsuga menziesii. The sequence goes on from LPNX010367516.1 coordinate 810,694, forward strand.
ATCAGAGCTAACCTGAGAAGAAGACACTGTGTAGCTGTGGGAACTAGGGATTCCTATTTTGTGGATCTCTCTCCATAGATTTTCAGCAAAGGTATGGTGGAATAACTCTCCTCCCTAGGGCGCATCTTTCTCTCGAAGCAGAATCCAATTCTGAGGTTTTTTAGTTTTGGACCTGACACTGCTGCCAAAAATTAGGGATTTTCACAGAAGTGGAATTTTTTCAGTGAGCTTAGGCCTGGATTGATCTCCTCCCAAAAATCAAAGTTAGGGATCAAATTCAAAGCATTTGGTTGGACAAAACTTTGGAAAAGCAAAACCCTAATCTGCTCCTGAACCAGCACTACAGGATTTTAGCTCTAAATCCAGATCCGACATCTTGACCTGGTAAGATTTAAATCTTTTGTATTTCCATTTGAGTTTCTCAGTTGAGATGTCTCATCATACCAAGCTTGATGAAAATCTTGAGGGAGTTGATGACTTCTAAGCCTGGAAGTATAAGATCTCCCTAGTCCTAGAAGAAAATGAGTTGGACTCCTACATCCATGAGGAGGTTCCAGTTCTAGAGGGAGATGAGGCCAAGGATATACATAAGAAGAAGTTGGTTATGGAAATGAGTATCATTATAGATTCCATCAAGGATCACCTCATTCCATAGGTGTCCTCCCTCAAGACACCTAAAGCCATGTTTGATGCCCTAACCAAACTGTTTGAAGGGAAGAACATCAATCGAAAGATGACTCTAAGGAACCAGTTGAAGAATTTCAAGATCCAGAATGAGGAGACCATCCAGTCATACTTCACAAGGGTCTCCCAGATCAAAGAATAGCTAGAAGCAGTAGATGAAGAAGTGGAGAATGCAGAAATTGTGATGACAACTTTGAATGGCCTCCCTAGGTCATGGTATTCTTTCATCCAAGGAATCTGTGCTAGGAAGAAGTTAGTTAAGTTTAGTAGACTGTGGGAAGAATGTTCTCAAGAAGCTTGGATAGCAGCTCAAGAAGAAAAGATGGGAAGTGAAGATCAAGCTCTCACAGTACACTCTAAGAAAGGAAGAAGGGAAAAGCATCATCACCAAGGTAGGCATTCTCATAAGAAAGGTTCATCTAAACTCAGATGTTATACATGCAATGAAATAGGACACTTTGCTAGAAATTTTCCCATGAATAAGAATGGATCCAAGAAGAAGAGGAAATCTAAAAGAAGACATCATGCTCACACTGCTAAGGATGATGATCCTTCCAAAAAGAGGGTAAAACAAGAAAGTGAAGACTCTTCAAGTGAAGATGAATATGTTTTGATCTTCGCTCTCACGGGAACTGTCACTCATGGAAGAAAAGATTGGCTTATTGACAGTGGGGCTTCCAAACACATGACAGGTTTCAAGGAATCTTTTGAGAAACTATCCGAACATAATTCACCCCATAAGGTGAAACTTGGGGATGACTACCAATATCCCATAAAAGGTAGTGGTGAATCCTCCTACAAGCTAGATTCTGGAAAGTCTATGAAAATGAAGGATGTCTTGTTTGTACCAGGACTAAAGAAGAATATTCTATCCGTATCAGCATTGGATGCAAAAGGCATGAGGGTTGCATTTGTAGATGGCCAAGTCCTCATGTGGCCAAGAGGAAAGACTATTGACGATGCAATAGTAATTGGAGAACAAGAAGGAGGATTATACAAATTGAAGGGCCATCCAGAACAAGCTTTGGTCCATGACATAGTAGAGCTAAATGAACTTTGGCATAGAAGGCTTGAACATGTGCACTATAGAGCACTACCACTTGCAATAAAAGCTGTTGAAGGTCTTCCAAAAATTCAAGCAAAACATGAAGGAGTCTGCAAAGGATGTGCGGAAGGAAAGAACAAAAAGAAGACATTTCCAAGTTGCAAAAGCAAAGCAAAAGGAATCTTGGAAATCATCCACTCCGATGTATGCAGACCAATGTCATCAAGTTATCTAAGCGGGTATGTATACTATGTTTCTTTTATTGATGAGTTTTCTAGCAAGACATGGATTTACTTCATGAAGAACAAAGATAAAGTGTTCAACAAGTTTAAGGAATTCAAAGCCTTGATCGAGAACCACACAGAAAAGAAGATCAAGACTTTTTGATCAGATAATGGCAGAGAATTCACATCAAATGAATTCAAAGACTTATGCAAAGAATCAGGGATTAAGAGGGAGTTGTCCACTCCTTATAATCCACAACAGAATGGGGTTGCAGAAAGGAAGAATAGAACTATCATGGAAGCTACAAGAGCAATGCTTCATGATCAATATCTTCCTATGCATCTATAGGCAGAAGTTGCTAGAATAGCAGTGTATGTACATAACCGTACTCCACACAGAGTACTCAAGAACAAGACTCCTGAAGAAGTCTTCTTCGGCAAGAAACCAGAAGTCAACCATCTCAGAATATTCGGTTGTCCAGTGTACATACACATTCCAAGAGAGAAGAGAACAAAACTAGATCCTTCAGGAAAGAAGGGTATATTTGTGGGATACTTTGAAAGCTCGAAGGCTTACAGAATATACTTCCCAGGATTCAAGAAGATCGACATCAGCAGGGATGTAACATTTGATGAAGACTCAGCTTATAACAAATCCAGAAAGAGACCCGCTGAAGATCCTGAAGAAGCAGAAGCACCCAGAATTCATGATAAAACCATGAATGAAGAAACTCAAGAACAAGATCGAGAATTTGAAGAACCACAAAGACCTGTAGATCCACCTCAGGAGAAGAATCCTCACAAGAGGAAACCTGCTTGGGTATGAGAAATTATCCAAGGTGTAGAAAGATATGGGGCTCTAGAAGGGAATCACAGAGAGAGAAAGAGAACCAGATCCTGCTCCGGATATGTAGCTTTACTATGACATGTTATCAATAAAGAACCTTCCAACTATGAAGAAGCGACAGAACGCAAAGAATGGAAGGATGATATGATCGAATAGTATCAATTGATCATGAAAAATGATGTTTGGGATGTTGTCCCAAGACCTGAAGGGAAGTCGATTGTAACTTCCAAATGGATCTACAAGATCAAGCATGCTGCAGATGGTAGCATAGAGAAATATAAGGCAAGATTCGTGGTTCATGGCATCTCACAAAAGGAAGGAATAGATTATGAAGAAACCTTTGCACCTGTAGCCAGACACACTTCCATCAGATCGATATTTGCTTTGGTTGCAGTGATGAAATGGAAGATACACCAAATGGATGTCAAGACTGCTTTCTTGAATGGTGTAGGGGAAGAGGAAGTGTATGTAGAAAAACCACTCAATTTTGAGACATGTGACAGGGAGTCTCATGTGTGCAGATTGAAGAAATCCCTGTACGGTTCGAAACAGGCACCCAGGACTTGGTACAGTAAAATTCACAGCTTTCTATCCAGTTTGGGCTTCACCAAGGGTAAAGTAGATTCCAAACTTTACTACAAGGTTGAAGATGGAAACCCAGTGATACTCCTACTGTATGTAGATGATGTGTTTGTAACAGGTATGGATGGGTTGATTATTGATACGAATAGAAAGCTTGTTGTTGATTTTGAAATGAAGGACTTGGGTATGATGCATTATTTTCTAGGAATGGAGGTGTGGTAGAATACGGATGGAATCTCCCTCGAACAAGGGAAGTATGCAGTAGAGATCCTTAAGAGGTTTGGGATGATGGACTGCAAGGCCATGACCACACCTATGGCATCGAACCTGAAGCTATTGAGTGATGCTTCATCAGAGACGGTTGATGCTATGATGTATCGTCAGATGATTGGGTCCTTGATGTACCTAATGAACATGAGACCAGATATTTGCTTTCCTGTGAACACCTTGATCCAGTTCTTGATAGATCCAAGAAATATTCACTTGATTGCTGCAAAGCATATTTTGAGGTACCTGAGGGGTACAATTGATTATGGGCTCAAGTATGAGGCGAATCCGAAGATTAACTTGGAGGGTTATGTTGATTCAGATTGGGCAGGGAATGCCATCGATAGGAAGAGCACTTCAGGGTGTTGCTTCAGTATGGGATCAGGTGTGATCTCTTGGTTTAGCAGGAAGCAATCATGTGTGGCATTGAGTACAGATGAAGTAGAGTATGTCACAACTTGTTCAGCTAGTTATGAGGCAGTATGGCCGAGGAATCTACTGTCTAATTTATTTGATCTCCAGATGGATGCTACTTGTATACATTGTGACAACTAGAGTTGCGTGAAGTTGTCAGAGAATCCAGTGTTCCATGACAAGTCGAAGCATATTGAGATCAAGTATGACTATATCAGGGATATGGTGCGAAGGGGAGTAGTGAAGCTCCAGTATGTTGCGACGGAGGAACAGATATCTGATGTGTTGACAAAGCCATTGGCTAGGGTGAAGTTCGAGTAATTGGGAGAGAAGCTTGGTGTTCTCTAGATCGAGGTTTTCTCCAAAGGGAAATGATGAGACCCAGAGCCATTCTGACATGGTGAGAGGATTGGTTCCTTCCATGGTTAGATGTAAGGGCCGAGCCATTCTGTCATGGTGAGGATTGTTTCTTTCCATGTCAGATATGAGTGCTGAGCCATTCTGATGTGACTATAGGATTGGTTCCTACATGATTAGAAGTAAGTGTTGAATGCCGTTCTTGGAATGGAGGCACCTGGTCAGTTACTAGGTAGCTCAGTCTGGGACTGGGGGCCATTCTAATATGAGTGTAGGATTGGTTCTTACTTGATCAGATGTGAATGAACGCCCTTTCGAACATGCATGTTGGATTAGTTCCTCACATGTGTTAGATGTAAGTGCAGAGCCCTTTCGAACATGCATGTTGGATTGGTTCCTCGCATGTGTCGGATGTAAGTGCAGAGCCTTTTTGAACATGTATGTTGGATTGGTTCCTCGCATGTGTCGGATGTAAGTGCAGAGCCTTTTTGAACATGTATGTTGGATTGGTTCCTCACATGTGTCAAATATAAGTGTTGAGCCATTTTGAACATGTATGTTGGATTGGTTCCTCGCATGTGTCAAATGTGAGTGTTGGGCCTTTCTGATAGGGTTGTGGGATTGGTTCCCACATGGTCAGATGTGAGTACTGGGCATGCCTTTCTGATATGATTATAAGATTGGTTCCTACATGATCATATATAAGTGCTGGGCGAGCCATTCTGACTTAGGGTCAGATATAAGTGCTAAAGAAGTCCTACATGGAGGCTAGGCCTACAACCAGCATGAAAAAGGGCTGGCTTTGTAGAACTTCCTATGACGAGAAGAATCATGAGATAGCACCTGTGAAGATTCAATGTTGATGGTCCAACATAGATGATCTAGATCAAAGGATGATCCAGATCCAGAGATGATGCTCTAGAGATGATCTAGATCGAGGGATGATCCAGATCTAGTGATGATGATCCAGATCGAGTGATGATCCAGATCCAGGTGAAGATGACTTGAAGATGAAGGTGACTTGAAGATGGAGATGAATTGAAGGTGAAGATGATGAAGATTCGATGATGATCCAGATGATACAGAGAAGAACACTTGTGCTGATAAATTGTGTCGAGAGAATACCTTCCTAGTTAACAGGGAGTGTTGATGTAATTGTAACTTTGGAATGTATTCACTTGTATTTCTTATGTATTGTAACCCGATGTTTATTTTGGGATGTATTTGTAATGTACTTGAGTCATGTCATGCCCCGATGTTCCTATAAGGAAGTTTCTATAATGTAAACAAGTCATTTCAAGTCAAGGTGGTTAACCCTCCTATTGTCTAAGGGTTAAAGTCCCTGCAGTTTCAGGGAACTAGGGTTATTAGACTCACCTAGTGAATTTAGCCCTAGTTGGGTTTAGTCAAGTTAGGAATTAGTATAAATAGAGAGCTAGCCTCTCTATTTATCACACACTCACTCACATTCAGTTGTAGCACATAGTCGAGGAAGAGAAAAACACTGGGACAAGGGAGAAAGAGCTTATTGCTGTCAAGAGATTATCTTACTATTTTTGGGTTTCACTTTGGTGTTGATTCTATCTTTGAAAAAGTTGCGGGGTTTTATCCATTTATGGTTTCCCTGAGGAAAAAACACTGTGTTCATTGTCTCTTGTGTTTGATTGATGTGCTTGTTGTTCTCTCAGTTAAAGATCCTAATGTTATGCTAGCTTAATGTTAAAAATATAACACTATGAAATTTTTCTATTGTTTTCCATTGGTCCATAGATGGAAGTTCCAGATTCACCATTTCTTTTTCCAACACTCTCAATTCCACATTATCTACATATGAAATAGGTGGAAGTTGGCTACAAATTGTTCTGAATGTTTTGATTTACTCAAAATACACTGTCAACTTATCAATTACAATTTTTTCTAATAGAGATTGAGTCATGTCTTTAAACTTTTTGTGGTCTAATCTAGATATGACAATATTTCCTAATACTTTGATTGGGACACAATTTTACCATCTTCTTCCGAAAAGAAAGGAAAACCTTTCTGAAAAAAGACACAAACAAGCCTTTAAAAATATTTATCTCATGCTGTATTATATCAATCTTGGCCTTCATAGTTTCTATGTGCTGATGTTTTCCCACCACTTTTCTAGCCCAGGTGATCACTGTAATAATGTCCTTAATTCCCTTTGTTTTCAAATCTTCTTCAGATAAAGTATTTAGGAAATTTATAGTGTTTTTTGTTGTATCCACTAGATTTTTATTGAAGGTATCTTTTACTATTGTACAACTTTGTTTAGCAGAGTTTATTACCATCTCCTTCTCCTTCATATAATTTAGATATGGCTTGAATTTAACAGCCTCTTTTATTATCATATCTCAGATGAGATGTCTTGCTCCCTGCATTGGTAATTTTCCAGATAGTTGCTTCATTAACTTTTTATTTTTATACAACAACTCTTTGTTTTTGTTCCCAAATATTTTCCTCTGCTCTTCTTTCTTTTTTAGTACATCATCCAAATTTTGGTTTTGATTTTTTAAACCAACAATTTCTAAGTCTCTTAGACTCACTTATGTCATAGCATGCACAATAGGTTCAGTATTTGTTTCTACAGTAGGATGAATTATTTACACTTCATCTTCCTTGATTTTGTCTTCTTTCTCCTTTTCTAAAATCAACTGGTTTTCATTTAGAACATCTATTTTTTCAATTAAGAGGCCTCTCTCCTTTTCCCATTGTTTTTTCTCCTTGGAAAGCTTCAATAAATTTTCCTTGCTATCATTCAACTCTTGGGTTAGCAAGCCTTTCTTTTTTTCTAATCTAGTCAATTCGGAAGCCTGAATTAACTGAGTTGCAAGGATCTTTAACTTATTTTTTAACAATTGGAAGTTATTTTCCTTCTCTTCCAATATTTTCTATGTTACTTATCCTTTATTAAATTGATTATCAATGATCAGCAAATCTCCCTGAAGCTTCTTTATTTGTTGCTGGTGCACTTTATTTTCCACCTTCTCTTTTGTGAACTTATTTTCTACTTTAGACATGGTGGATTGTAGGGTAGATAATTTAAGAGTAGATGATCCAGGAGGATATTGGTGGCCACCCACTAATTCCTATTAGACCCCCACCATTGTTTCTCTCAGTTTTCTAGTTTCCTTAATTGTAGCACAATTTACTATTTTTGGCAATTTTTGGGTCCTAAACTTTCGGAACCGTTTTGAGGCCTAAACGACTTTTTTTCGGCATCAAATGGCGAGGAAAATATGATTCTATTTTAGACTTCATATTTTTCATTTATGGATGTAGTCCTTAAATAGATATTTCTAACGATGTATCATGTGCGTCAAACGGAGGTAGTATGCTAAAGTTATGACCCTAGGAAATTGATGTACCAAGTTACCCAACGGGGCCCACATTCTGGCATTTCACCTCCTAGGGTTAGGTTTTTGGATGTGTAGGGTTTCCATTGTTTCTCAATAATATATAGGCCTTTGAGCCTCATTGTAACATAGATTTCAGAGGCATGTAGCCACCACATCTCTTCTCAGAGATAAGTTACCAACACTCTAGCTAGTTTATTTCGATTATGTATGTAAACAAGTTTCAGTTATTGATTAATGAAATGATGTGTTATCTCTGCTGCATATTTTTTTCTATGGTTATTTGTGTATTTTGTTGTGTTCTTGCATAAATCCAGATCAGTGGTATCAGAGCAATCTGCTCTTTCTCGATCCTTCTTTGCATGTCCCTAACGAGGGCAGGGTATAAAGAGTTACGGCTCAATCTGGTTGAACCTTTGTAAGATCAGCCTCACAAATCTCAACGGCCACCCATGGGGGACAAAAAGAAATACGAGGGTGCAGAAGATCCAAATAAAAATGTTGCTCGAGGAGGCCCTTGAAAAACAAAGGAATGCGATGATGGATAACTTCGCCCAGATCCTTCAACAACTTCCCATTGGCAGCGCATCTGCATCTAGCAGCCACTCTAGAGGCGCAACCCATTTTAAGGTATAAGTAAACTTCAACATTCCCATATTTGATGGCTGAATAGATGCAGATGCCATAGATAGATGGTTGAATCTATTAGAAAGATATTTCTCGGTCCATGACTTTTCTGACTGGGAAAAGATTACTTTTTCTCTACTCAAAGCCGCTCCCCATGTCAAGGACTGGTGGGAAACCTACTATAAGAGAAAGGATGAAGAGGAAACCTCTCTATTCTTAGTCGTACCCACCTGGAATTCTTTCTGAGATGCCATAAAGGGACAATATTATCTGGTGGGGAGATATGAGGACAAGTACATACAATGGACTATGATGTAGCAGCAAAGAGATCAAGATGTGCATGAGCTGACGAATCTGTTCCATACCCTGCGCCCCAAGTTGGGTATCAAAAATTCATAGAAACATTTGGTGCTGAAGTACTGCAATTGTATACACAGATACGTTTAGGAGGAAATGGAGTTCCTCGACATCTCCTCGCTTGGTACGACATATCGGTATGCTACCAAAATTGAGCAAAAATTCAAACAGAAAAAGAGAGACTTTGTATCTGCGAATCAAAAGGAAGGGAAAGGTGCCCCCAAACTGCAGAACCAAGGACACAGCCAAGGCATGGCGACTCAAGAAAACTTGTCGAAGCTGCAAGCAAAGAGCAACACTGCAAAGCCGAAGAAGGAAGTGGGAAAGTGGTGCGAGTTCCATAAGATCCCCACTCACAACACAAGTGAGTGTAGGGCCAAGCAGTCACTGGTGGCCAAGATAAAGGCTTCTAAATCAGATGCATACTCTCACATGGAATCAGAACCTGAGAAGGGGAATTACAGAGGGAAGAAGATTATCAATGCAGATCCCAACGCCACCATTGCCGCCACAAAGATCCAAAAGGAAGAACCAGAAGATTTAGAGGAGGAGGAGCATATTTTCCACTCCAAGATGTGGGTAAAGGGTTCCCCGCTACAGTTCATTGTCGACAGTCGGAGCCAAAAGAACCTTATTTTAGTAAAGGTCATGAAGCGGTTGGGTTTGCCGACCACAACACACCTGCAGCCATACACCATCGGGTGGCTTCACCAAGTACGGGATCTCCGTGTCAGTCAGTAGTGTCGCCTTCCCTACAGCATCAAGCCCTTCACTGATGAGGTATTATGCAATATTTCTCCTCTTTATGTTTGTGATGTATTATTAGGTCAACCATACTTATGGAAGCGACATGCTGTGTATGAGTCCCGACCTCGCGCTATTATTATTACTTTGGTAAATAATTTGTATATGATACCAGAGGTACCACCTCCTGCCTCTATCTCTTTGGTTACTGCAAAACAATGCAGTAAGCTCATTTCCAAAATTGGGAAGTTTGTTTTCTTGATGATCCACCCTCAGGAAAAGAAGAAGATCATGGCCACAACCTCCAGAAAGGGCCCCTTCGCACGAAAACAACAAATGGACAAGGTCTTGGAGGAGTACCGGGACATATTCACCTCACCCATCAGGGTGCCTCTCCACTGTCAGGTCAAGCACCCCATCGATCTAACCATAGGTGCATTGTTGCCCAATGGACCAATCTATCGACGCTCTGTTTTGGAGAATGGTGAAATCAAGAGGCAAATTTAGGAGTTGCTATAGAAGGGTCACATCTAGCCAATTTCATCACCCTTTGGGATCCCGATCATGTTGGTACAGAAGAAGGATGGGACTTGGAGACTCTGTATTGAATATCGGGCGTTGAACAAGATCACTGTACGGAATAGGTACTTGATCCCATGGATTGATGACCTCTTAGACCAGCTTAAAGGGGAAAAATATTTTAGCAAGATCGAATTAAATTCTGGGTATCACCAGGTACTGATCGAACCGACCGATGTGTGGAAGGCTTCCTTCAAAGCCAAGGAGGTCATTTTCGAATGGTTGGTCATGCCTTTCGGGCTGACTAATGCTCCTGCAACCTTCATGAGACTGATGGGTGACATCTTGCAGCAATTCACCAATTCATTTGTAGTAGTGTACTTCGATGACATCCTAATCTTCAGTTAGACTTGGGAAGAGCACCTCCACCACATCCAGCAGGTCCTCCAAATATTGCGGCAGCACAAGTTGTGTGCCAATTTGGACAAGTGCAATTTTGGCATGACCCAGGTTCATTATCTAGGATACATTATTGATGAGTGTGGGGTACATGTGGATCTAACCAAGATCCAAGTCATTTTGGATTGGCTAGCCCCAACAACTCTAATAGAGCTTTGCAGCTTTTTGGGCCTTGCTAATTTCTACCGCAGGTTCGTGTTGGGATTCTCTCATATCACTTGGCCCTTGAGTCAAGTCACGAAGGGAGGAGCGAAAGCAAATTTTTTTTGGTCGAATACTGAACAGAAGGCATTTGCAGAAATGAAACATCACCTCTGCTTTTCCCTAGTGCTCACATTACCCGACTTGCAACAACCATTTGAAATCGAGACAGATGCCTCTGACTATGCTATTGGGGAAATCCTTACTCAACAAGGGCATCCAGTGGCATATCACAGTGAGACGCTATCTGACATAGTCCAAAAATATCCCACTTATGATAAAGAGATGTATTCCATTGTACAGGCTTGTCGACAATGGAAGCATTACATTTTGGGGAAGTAAATGATCATCCACACAGACCATCGACCCCTGCAGTTCATGCAGACACAAGGGAAGTTATAGAACGATCGCCATTAGAAGTGGTCCACATATCTACAACAGTTTCATTTGAACTTCAAGTACAAGAAGGGAAGCACCAATAATGTTGTAGACTGCCTCAGCCGACCACCGATCGTGGCGATAACAACCATGCTGAACTCTTGTGGGAACGAGACTTCTGATTGGCCGCTTCTTTACAAGAGCGATCCAAAATTAGTCACACATACTAGAAGCTCTTGGAGGGAAACAAAGTTCCAAAATTTTACCTCCAGGATGTACTACTATGTCACATGGGACACCTTTGTGTTCCTTCAAGAAAGCATGCCAAGATGATTTGGGAAGCGCACTACAGTCGGGTCGCTGGGCATTTCGGGGTAGAGAAAACAATGGTAGTACTGCATAAGTATTTCTATTGGCCGAACCTTCGACATGACGCCGGGAAGTACATCTAATCCTGTAATTCCTGTGCCATTGTCAAACCATCCATCAAGAAGCAAGGCCTCTATACTCCATTGACTACCCCTAGTGGACCTTGGGAATCCATCTCCATGGATTACATGTCGGGCCTTCCTTCTACTAAGCACACCAATGAATGTGTGTTTGTGGTCATTGACAGATTATCAAAGATGGCCATAATGGCGGCCTGGAAGAAGAATATCACAGCAGAAGCCACTGCTAAACTCTTCTTTGAATGAGTGTGGGTACACTTTGGGATCCCACAGTCTATCATCTCAGACCGAGACAGCAGGTTCCTTAGTACATTCTGGTCTAGCCTATGGTTAATGATAGACACCAAGCTCACAAAGTCCACAGCTTTCCATCCCCAAACTGATGGCCAGACATAAGTTGTCAACAGGATGATCCTACACATTTTGTGCATGTACAACTCAAAGCATCCACGCACATGGGATGAGAGCCTCCCCTATGTACAACACAGCTATAACCGGGCCCTTCACAACTCAACCAACCATAGCCCCTTTCAGGTGGGCTTGGGATTCCAGCCACTATGTCCCATTGACGTAGCCATGCCATTTGCATCTACTCGGGCTGATTCAACTCATATCCAGTATGAAGTTTCCAAGGAAAACAGCTTCATTGAGTGCATTCAACACATTTTCCAATAGATTCATGACATATTGGATAGATCCAATGCTAAGTACAAGTAGTGACATGATCAGCATCGTGTGCAACACAACTTCCAGGTGGGTGACAAAGTGTGGCTACATTTGTAAAAGGAGCGCATCGCTGGACCCCACTGCAAGCTTTGCTCGCTCCGATATGGGCCATACACCATCACCAAGTCTATCAGGGACAATTCCTTCAAGCTCAGTATTCCACCATTCCTTGGTCTACACATAGTGTTCAATGTGGACCACCTTCGACCCTACTTTCCATCTCTACTAGACACATCAGACTTGGCAGAACAACTCACACCAATAGATTTAAACCTCGACTGCATGTAACAAGCCACAAATGATCAGATTATGGACACACAGATCAAGAACACCCACTAGCAGAAGATACAACTATATCGAGTTGTCAAAGTAGCCAACTCCTTCACCAGGGAAAGTTGCTCACCAGGGACCAAGTTCAACAGAAGTTTCCTCATCTCATGGAGGAACTCAACGCAATGGGGACCATTGCTTCCTAAGGGGGGAGGAATGATACAGGAGGATATTGGTGGCCACCCACCTATTCCTATTGGACCCCCACCATTGTTTCTTTCAATTTTCCAGTTTCCTTAATTGTAGCACAATTTACTATTTCTAGTAGTTTTGGGTCCTAAACTTCCGGAGCCGTTTTGAGGCCCTAAATGACGTTTTTTCAGCATCGAATGGTCGGGAAAATATGAGTCTATTTCATACTTACTATTTTTCATTTGTGGATGTATTCCTTAAACAGATCTTTCTAACAATGTATCATGCACGTCAAACGGAGGTAGTATGCTAAAGTTAGGACCTCGGGAAATTGATGTACCAAGTTACCCAACGGGGCCCATATTCTGGCGTTTCACCTCCTAGGGTTAGGTTTTTGGATGTGTAGGGTTTCCATTGTTTCTCAATAATATATAGGCCTTCGAGCCTCATTGTAACACAGAGTTCAGAGGCATGTAGACACCACATCTCTTCTCAGAGATAAGCTACCAGCACTCTAGCTAGTTTATTTCCATTCTGTATGTAAACAAGTTTTAGTTATTGATTAATGAAATGATGTGTTATCTCTGCTGCATATTTGTTTCTATGGTTATTTGTGTATTCTGTTGCTTTCTTGCATAAATCCAGATCAGTGGTATCAGAGCAATCTGCTCTTTCTCAATTCTTCTTTTCATGCCCCCAACAAGGGCGGGGTATAAAGAGTTACGGCTCGATCTGGTTAAACCTTTGTAAGATCAGCCTCACAAATCCCAACGGCCACCCATGGGGGATGAAAAAAAAGAGGAGGGCACAAAAAATCCTATTAAAATGTTGCTCGAGGAGGACCTTGAAAAACAAAGGAATGCGATGATGGATAACTTCGCCTAGATCCTTCAACAACTTCCCACTAGTTGCGCATCTGCATCTAGCAGCCACTCTGGAGGCGCAACCCCTTTTAAGGTACAAGTAAACTTCAACATTCCCATATTTTATGGCCGAATAGATGCAGATGCCACATATATATGGTTGAATCTATTAGAAGTTTATTTCTCAGTTCATGACATTTCTGACTGGGAAAATATTACTTTTTCTCTACTCAATGCTGCTCCCCATGTCAAGGACTGGTGGGAAACCTACTGTGAGAGAAAGGATGAAGAAGAACCCTCTCTGTTCTTGGTCGTACCCACCTGGAATTCTTTTTGAGATGCCATAAAGGGACAATATTATCTGATGGGGAGCTATGAGGACAAGTACATATAATGGACTACGATGTAGCAACAAAGAGATCAAGATGTGCATGAGCTGACGAATCTGTTCCATACCCTGCGCACCAAGTTGGGTATCAAAGATTCATAGAAACATTTGGTGCTGAAGTACCATAGTTTTCTACACAGATACATTAAGGAGGAAATGGAGTTCCTCGACATCTCCTCACTTGGTACGACATATCGGTATGCTGCCAAAATTGAGCAAAAATTCAAACAGAAAAAGAGAGACTTTGGATCTGCGAATCAAAAGCAAGGGAAAGGTGCCCCCAAATAGGTCAGGAATGTTGGAAAGATATAAGGTTCATGAGTAAAACCATACACCCTGATTATAGTATGCTCTTCTAACAGAAACGAATCCCCTATTTTCCTATCGGGATAAAAATGTAGAGTCTCCAACATCTCTGGTAATAGGCAATTTATTCTAGAAAAATACTTTGTAAACTTCTGCCATCAAACGGTTCATACATTTGAAAAATTCATTACCAATCTTTGTTGTAAGTACCATCTCTAGGAGTTGTAAGTTTTTTTCATTGAAAAATAGAAACATTCTGATCAGGTATGACTGAAACCTGAAGTGTCTAGTAGTGTGGAAATTCACTAGCTGAGAATGAATGGTTTCAGCTAGGAACTCATCAAATTTAGGGAAAGGGGAATGATGGGACCAATATTTTGACAGAATCATGCTTATTTTCAATAAAATACTCATTAATAGCTCAATAAAAAAATATGTCTGTATCAAGACCTCAAAATTGACTCAACAGTGAGATAACCAATTTTGACTCTTCCTTAAACTGCTTAATGTCAAGGGGAAAAGGCTGGTTAGCAAGGGATACATCAGATCGAAAACACTTGGAGAAAAAGGGTTTATTCTCTTCAATGGTTGCATGCCTAAACAATTGTATTAGGTATTCTTCTACAAATTCTTCTTGACTCTGGGTGAATGAAGGAGAGGATGCAAGAGAACATCAGATAACAAGGGAATTTACAGGGCATAATATTTTGGTTTTAGCAGCATCCATAATTACTCTCTCAGAGGAGGAGTAATTTGATGCACACCAGTCAATAAATTCTGGGAAATTTGAGGTTTAGTCTCAGAATAAATGGTAAAAATGGGACTAGAATACGTCGTGTAGGTCAGTGCCCTTGTCCTTAAAGGCTTCTAGATTGGTTTTCAGTTGGTGAACCGGATCAAAAGACAAAACGGTATAAAAAATGTTGCCATCTTTATCTTTGAAAAGATCCTCTAATTTATGAAGCTTTAAGGATTGTGCCTCAAATTCACCTCAGCTATCCATTTCAGATACTAGTAAGCGGGTGGAAATGTGGCCTACCTAGAAAATTGATGACTGGAAAGATAATTGTCTGACTTGGATTTGTCCATGTAGAGATGCTTCTTCTCCCAATGCACAAAATGAAAAATAACCCTTAGACACATGTTATTTCCTTTTATAATATTCTTGAAATAATGGTTTTGGAATCTAGGAAAGTGGTTTATTTTATATTGATGGAATGCTCCTTTAATCCCCATGCATGTCACAAGAATGGATCTATTTTTAACCATAGATTTAAACTATCTCTCACTTGAACCATTGATTTGATCGCCCTTTAACCTTAACCTTTTCTTATTACGCTGCATAACACCGTGTCCATATATCATGCAATTTCCCTTAGTATATCATCTATCCGCCATATATTTAGCTTACCTTCATCACACAATGTTGATTTACTTTATCTTTAAACCAACACCTTCATTTTTCGTTGCCCTGTTATTTTCAAATTAGTGCACAACTACTTTGGACGGATTACCTAATAGTCGTCGATCTCATCCATTTGTGATCCTGACCATTAATCAAAGTTGGCCTTTAATCATTTCCCTAACCTTCCATTCATCATCAACCGCGCAAGTCCTCCCAGCGGACTCCATATATGTCGTCAATCTCATCCATCCTTCACCTTTATTGTCGATTAAGGCTACCCTTTAAACTTTTTGCCCATTCTAAATTTGTCTTTTGTCGCACATCTTCCCACAATGGATTTTATATCCAATGTTGATCCCATATGAATTTTTCCTCCACCGTAGATCTAAATGTATTTTCAAGCCTCTCCACTGATCTCCAACTTTACTTTTACCTTGCAACTTTAAACAACAAATCCACTATTCACCGTAGATATTTCCCTTTGAATATCTTGACCATCAAAATATATCACAACATACTAAAAGAACTTTTTCTTTATTTTTAATCACTTTCAAACTTTATCCCATTGTTTTATGGGAAAATAAAAACCTTGGTCTCTGCTCTAGCACCCATTTCATCACCCCCTCGTTCATATTGCCAGAAATTTCACATATAAGATCTTAATTTCTCCTTAAGCCCCTTCCTTCTACCAATTAACCAAAATAGTGCTAACAACGGGATCCAACTGGGGATGCTATCCTCCTTACGAGGTATAAAATGTAATGTCCCCATTCAAATAATTGCATAGCATGCAAATTCCATCAATCCTACTAGTTCCCTACGTTGGGTGGAAACATTGGGAAGTTAATAAGGGAGCTAATAAATGGTGTTTAGAAATTAAAATGAATAAATATTTATTTAATGGAGTTAATTAAATGAATTCAAGTTAAAAACTAAATGGCTATGGATAATGGAGACACATGGATACTATGGTGCCCACTCAAGCTAGAATTCCTATGTTAAATGGCATCCTCCTCTTGCAATCTCGAATCTATGGGAAGCCTAATATTTTTGAATGGATTATAAGGTTAATATACTTGTCCATATACCTCATAGATCATATTTGGGATGAATTTTAACTTACATGGGGAGAGGAAGAGCCAAATGGGAGTTTCATGGACACTTGGCTAGATTACCCTTACATTTATGACATCTATGACACCAATGATGGAGATTCTATGACACAAGTTAGATATGAATGATGAAATATGACATATATGACATGTCAGTCCTGAATATAGAATATTAGAGGGCTCTCATGGGAGATGGAGAAGTTCAAGAGGCTCCTACTCAAATTTGGGAGAAGAGGGAAGGTGAAGAGAGAGGCCACATGGCATAGCATGAGCAGCCACACCAATTCGACTTGGGTTTGGTTTATGGATGGATTTGGAACATTAGAAGATGAATAATGTTTATAAAATTCATGGATCATCCATGATAAGGCCCTTTTGATCATTTTTGAAAATTGTTATTGTGAAGAGAGAGAGCTAGTGGATGCTTAGTTCATGCCTTAGCCAATTTCGAGGGTGAAAGATTCCCATCCTAGTTGGTGTTTGGAGAGGCCACTAACTTATTTCAAGGAGATTAAATGGAGTCATAATTTACAGGTGCAAGCTACAGAATCTTGTGGACATATCAAGTTCAACTTGTTCTTCCTTTCATCTCACGTTTTCTCACCATATTTCAGCTCTATGGAGTGAGGAGCACTTGGTGAGCTATTCATCTATTTGAGGGAGATTATCTTGCTCCAGTACTTTTTATTCTTATGTAAATGATATTATATTTAAGTCCATAAATATATCAGGTCTAAAGGCCAAGAAATATCAT
The DNA here is from genome assembly GCA_001517045.1 of Pseudotsuga menziesii. Classification (NCBI taxonomy): domain Eukaryota; kingdom Viridiplantae; phylum Streptophyta; class Pinopsida; order Pinales; family Pinaceae; genus Pseudotsuga; species Pseudotsuga menziesii. Next base: position 828,241 of record LPNX010367516.1, read on the forward strand.
GTATTATTGCTCAATAATGAAGAAACAATGCCATTTTCCCACGACCTTGTTGTAAACTCTTGTAATCTTGATGGATTCGAATGGATGTATAAACTATTTATGATTTATGAATGAATGGAATGTAATTAAAGTATATTATGGGTTTCATGTTCAGTAACTGATAATTTGTGTCAATTTTGTTGAATTTCAGAGCAATTGGAGCAAACTACACCTCATTTCCCCAAGGGTCCAAAACTAGGTTTTTTTTTTTTTTATCTGATTGAAAGAAGTGATAAAAGCCATGGGAGATCAATTAGTTATGCATATGAGTCTCCGATAATGTATTATACACATCCCATTATTAAATTTAATAATTTTATGGGTTTTATACACATTTGGGAAGCAATTTCTACCACTTACCCCGGGGGGGATTTGAGCCCAAAGTTGCGAGTAAAATCATCTATCTTGTTCAGAATTTAGTACATACTTGCAGAAGTGATTTGAGGGCCATAATAAATCCATGAACATAATAATTAAGTTATTATATCATTCATACACTTTCTCTGAATATTTGGGAGCAATTGGGCTGATTTGGAGACCAAGACACTAAAACTAGTCAAGAGCCAAAATTGTGAAAAAAATGGAAAATTGGACATTTTGGTAAAAAATTAAAAAAGGGACATTACTATTAAATTTAGCACATAGATATGTGGAAAAATGCATAACTCACATTAGAGGAAATTTCAACTCAAAATGGGCCTCCTAAAAATAATTAATAAAATAATAGTTAAAATAATAAAATAATATTTATTAATTTTGGAGGAAGAAAAGAAAAAAACTACTTTTTTGTTTGTATTTTTGACATATCTCCCCGTGTTTTTACTCAAATTTCGATTGAGAGAGCTCATTGGATGTGGAATTAAATTCCACATCCAACAAGTACCCACTTGGAATACTTTTGATGGACCCCACTACCCCAAAAACAAGAAATACATGAAAAATCGTGATGATGATGTCATCATCACGTTTTTTCAGGTATTTCTTGTTTTTGGGGTAGTGGGGTCCATCAAAACTATGCCGAGTGGGTACTTGTTGGATGCAGAATTTAATTCCGCATCCAACGAGCTATCCCGATCAAAATTTGAGTAAAAACATGGGGAGATATGTCGAAAATACAAACAAAAAAGTAGTTTTTTTTATGATACCTATCCCCAAATTTATATTAAAAAAGTGTTTAAGACCTATATGGTATTTAAAATTAAAGCAATTTCATTGGCTTACACATGATGACATGGAATTTGAATCAAATTTAAAAGGCCTATTTTGAGTTGAAATTTCCTCTAATGCAAAATAGATCACACAATTTACTTAGCAATTGAAGAATGAAACAGTGCAAAAATGGCTTGCAACTGTGAATGCTTTCATTAATAAAAAAAAGTAATTAGATAATAATTACAATGTAACACAATGTCTAAATAGACACATGCAATTCGAATCCACATGAGGAAATTAGAATTGGTTAGACTCTACTTGACTGTAGGTAACTAAGACCTTGTCTAAATCATTATCGGAGAACTCAATACTTAACTAACCTTGTCTAAACCATTATTGGAGTTCATTGGAGTTCTAAAACATAACTCAAGTGTTTAATTCAGTGTTAAATGAGGCTAACTAACTATGGTAGGTGATAAATGCACCTCTCCTCCATTCATCCATGCAAACCTAACGCTAACTGAATGTAGAGGACTAGAACTGAATGTAACTAACTCCTAACTTAGCTTGACTAGTCACCAACTCAACTCAACTGACCTTGGTTGGTATCGGAACTCCCAATGGCTCATAAATTGTAGGGATTGATATAGGAGGCTCCTAAACTGATGCATGCAAGTGAAATTAGTGGCAGTAGACCTCAATTAGTGTTCCCCACACTTTAGTAACTGAAACATGTGCCCCAATTAGGCCAAGTGGACCCAATGGTGCTAGTGGCTAAAAATAGATTGGATGGACTCCTGATTTAGACATGACTCTTGATTTAGACATATGGAAAAATTGGAAAAGGGAGGCTTAATAATACTAAAACCCCCCCTGAATGATAACTTGGAAAATCTGTGGGCCCTGGTAACTAAGACCATAGGTCACCCATTACATCAAGTAAAGTAAAATAACTACTCAATACAAGGAGCTGGGGAAAAAACCACATGGGAAGAATGTCCCCCCTCTATCTAAGCAGATAGAATCTGGATTCAAGTTTGAAAAAATTGGAAATATGTTTCTTCAACCTTCATCTCTGTGATGTAGCGAAGCATCATGAATGGTTTTCTGTGCACAGGTATTCTGGGGCCTAGAATGTAGACTTCTCCTTCTTGTCCCAAAATGTTGATGGAAGGAAGGATGAATGTAACCTTTGCCTCTTTCTAGATGAAGAGATCTATGATCCACCCTATTCTCCTGAAGGTAGTGTGACTGATCAAACCTTGCCATGTGACATCTTACAGGAAATTTGTTGCATCTCTCTAAAGGAGGTAAGATTTCATGGCATAGCGCAAGCTTCTATGTCTTTTGAATGTCAAATGTATTTCCAGTCATCTTCCTAGCTTCCTGCTATTAATTTATCACAGTGGTCTAGGAACTGAAAACACAGTCTCACAAAGAATAAGACAAATATGCATAAAATTGGCAAAATGGTGTTGCAATGGAAGTAGCAACTCTGTATAATCAATGAATAATGAATAATAAAATACAATGATCATTCAAGATGCATGAATGCCAATAAAATTTGAATTCCCAAGGAGGTCATTCGAATTGAACGAATGGGTGTAGATTAACTGACTGTAAGCCACAGTAAACACACTAGTTAACCAATTGATCAAGTGTCGATTGACTCAATTGAGTCCTAAGTGAAGTCGGAGTGCAATGAATGGCTGATTCTAACTAAAAGTAGCTCAGACACATGTCACTACATGCCAACCGACAAGTGGTAGTGAATCAATAACTCCAATGAACCTCGATGAGGTTAACTGAAGTCAAACTGGCCATCATTGGTGGTTGGAGGCACCCCTATTGACTCCAGTTCATTAAATATTAATTAAATAATCAATATAATGAAACAAGGTGCCTTCACCACTTATATTTAACTGATTCTAACAATAATTTATCAAGTAAGTGCATTTATGACACTCAGATCACCCCCAAAGTGCTCCAGTTAGCCTCCCCAAATGAAGGAGAAGGCATAGTTGGCCTCCTTGACTGAAGGTAGGCATGGGTGTGCTCATGTTGATGTCATACAATGCTCCTTTGATGTCAATTAAGTCAATAAAACTTAGGATAGTGGTTTAACTAGGCCAAATTGAACAAAATAAATGTGTATGGTGGTAAATGTCTCCAACACCCCCCCTTAAGCTATACTCAGGAGAAGTAGAAAACATAAAGTGCATAAGAATTCTAGGGCCTTGACAACTAAGGCCATAGGTCACCCTATACAATAAAGTAACTAAAAACAATGCTCAAGAATAAATCTAAGTGAGGAAAAGAGGGAAAACCCAATGGGAAACCCCCCCCCTCAAGATGAACATGGAAAGTAGTCTGATCACCTTGATGAACTCACCCCTAATAGTGAACGGAGGTAAGTGAACTTCTTTTCTAAAAATATCTTGGTGAAGATGTCTGCAATCTGCTCATGAGTTGGGCAATATTGCAGAATGATGGTCATGTCATGCACTAATTCCCTAATATAGTGCATGTGTATCTCTACATGCTTGGTCCTCTTCCTAGTGACTAGATCTGTGGATATATTAATAGCACTTTTATTGTCACAAAAGAGGACAGTGTACAAAGTACTACCAAGATCAAACTCTGAAAGAATTCCTTGCAGCCAAACAACTTGGATGCAAGCATTGACCGCTCCTCGATACTTGGGCTCTGCTGAAGACAATGCTATGGCAGTATGCTTTTTTCTAGACCAGAAAATAGGGCCACCACCAAACACGAAGACATATCTATAAGTAGAATTCTGATCAATATAATCACCCACCCAATCGGAATTTGTGTAGCCAACTAGCTCTAGCTCGGAGTCTGCAGCATAGTGAATGCCGTAGTTCCTGGTTCCCTGAATATACTGGAGGATCCTCTTGGATACCTTCCAATGAAGATCATGGGGCTGCTGCATGTATATTTATACAACATTCATGGCATAACATATATCAAGCTGAGAATGATTCAAGTACAACAAGCTACCAATCAGCTGTCGATAAATAGTGCAGTCCATGGGAGGTGTTCTTTTTCCTTCTTCAAGGCTGATCCCTGGAAGGAAAGGGAATGGAGTAGCCATACATTCAGCCATGTTAAAATTTAATAACAGTTGTGATATGTATTTTTACTGAGTGATCATTATCCCATCATAATTTTGCTCAATTTCGAGCCCCAAAAATTGTTTTAATAGCCCCAAATCGCTCATTTCAAATGCATTGTGGAGAGCAGTTTTGATGACTGAAATAGAAGCAAATGTGCTACCTGTGATAAGTAAATCATCAAAATATAAAACAATAATAATCAAATGACCATCAGGCTACTATATATACACATTTGGATCTGATTTACACCTTTGGAAGTTTTGCGAGAGAAGGAAGGCATCCATCTTGAAATACCACTCTCTTGGGGCCTGTTTAACTCGTATAGTGACTTCTTTAGCTTGCAAACCAATGATGGATAAAAAATGTAGCCCTTAGGCTGATTCATGCATATCTACTCATGAATATCTCCATTTAGAAAGGTTGACTTAACATCCATATGATGCACTTCCCAGTGTTAGATGCAGAAATTGCCAAAACTAGGCGGATGGAGTCTAGTTTTGCAACCGGTACAAAATTCTCATGGTAGTCCACACCTTGGACCTGGGAGAAAAATTTTGCTACCATAATTGCCTTATATTTTCAGGTTCTTCCATCAGTAGAAACCTTAGTTCGAAACACCCATTTTCATTGAACCAATTTCCTCCCTGGAGGAAGAGAAACTATCTCCCAAGTGGTGTTTTTCTGAAGAGAATTCATCTCTTCATCCATGGAAACTTGTCATCTTGGATATTTTAGAGCATGGTAGTAAGACTTAGGGTCTGAAATTATCATCAAATAACAAGATTCAGACAACAAATAATCAATACAAGAGAGCGCAATACCTGCTCTTTGGAAATCGGACAGGGTTCTCCTTGGATCATCCGGATTTCCAATGTTATCTCTTGCGGAGGAGAGTGTCTGTCAGGACCAAGTTGGGAGATGATTTTGTACTTCAGGTTATGATTTAGCATCTGATGTTTGCTTTACACTGATATTAGAAATCATAGGATCCAAATCAGGGTCATCACCCCCAATTACATCCTCCAAATATTTAGTAGAATAGGAAGGAAATTCAGCAGCCACTCTCCTTCACTGGTTCTACCTCCTGAAGAGGCTCATCGAACTTGACACTCATTTCAATGATGATCTATTTTGTTTTGATATACAGCAGATATAAACCTTTCAATTCATCGGGATATCCAATAAATAGACATTCTATTCTTTGTGGTTGCAAAGCCCTCCTTTTATCAAGTAGAATTCGAGCCCATGCAGTGGACCCAAACACCCGTAGATTCGACACATCCGGCTTGTGTCCGAAGTATGCTTCAAAAGGGGTATTCCTTTTCATGAATGAGTGTGGAACTCTATTATGAATATATTCTATAGCATGCATGGCTTCATCCCACAAATTTGCAGCCAACTTCTTTGATTCCAACATACAGGTGGTCATCTCCTTGAGAGACCGATTCTTCCTCTTTGCTACACCGTTCTGATGGGGAGTGTAGGGGATTGAATGCTAGATATTATTGTAAAGGAAAGTGTCCTATGGCTAGGGTTTAAGATGCCATCAACATACTGGGGTTGAAAGGTGGATGTATAATGTTCAACAAGCATATATAAGCAAGTTTCAGAGATTAGAATGGTTCATACCTTGACAAACGAAGGTTGATCCAAGTAGCCCTTCAATCCTCTTCTTGCTCCTCTTGCTCCTCTTGCTCCAAGAGACCTGAAAAATGAAATATACCTTCCTCAAACCATCATGATCACATATAAATTAATTATAATAAAAGAAACATGAAATAATAATCTGATTAACATCATAAAATGATCATAAATAGAGATTCAATCACACATTGAACAATGATTTGGGAAGAAGAAGGACATCACATCTTTATTAATATTGAAAACAAGTACAAATATACCTTCTCTTCAAGTTCAGCACCTCACAAAACCTTGATCTAGTTCTGCTGCTTCTCTTCTCCAAGGAACTCATCCTCCAATATCTGCAACACAAGGGGATGATTGCCAAGGCAATGGTGTGGGCAAAGAGAGCTCCAATTCCTCCAACATGAAAATGTAAAGATTCAAGTCTCCTCTCATGGACCTCCCTAACTCTATTTATATGCTTAATGAAGAGTTAGGGTCGAAGAAAAAGTAGTTACAATTGAAGGAGCCAGTTGCATAACTACCCAAACTACCAGAATTTCAAAATATGTATTTTTTTGACATTTTTAGGAGGTGTATGCGGATTGCAGAGACAACAGTCACGTACATGAGGATTTATATGTAGGTTTAAATGCATAAAGTCACATATTTAAGGTGTGCGTTACTATTATATTTAGCAACTCGCGTATGTACGCGGGTTTCCTTAAGAAAAATCTTGTACACATCAAGAAATCATTTTTAGGGTATTTTTGGGTATTTTCAGACTTTGGTGTCTTCTAGAAAGTTTTAGATAATAGAAATATCTTTCCAACGGTGTAGAGATGAGGTCAAATGGAGTTACAAAACTATAGATATGGGTATTCCAAGTTAGGTGTTTTTTCAGTGACTTTCATGAAGTGTCGTCATGGAAGTGTCGACATGCAACAAAATCATGGGAAAGTGGTCATACGCAGAGATGTGTCATTTTGAGCTATAATAGATTCTCGCTAATGTATGAGGTTAGAGGGGAAGATGATAACTGAAATACATTATAAAGGAAACAACTGAGTATGGAGAGAGCAGAGAATCCAAGATCAAAAGGCTCGAACAAAGGTACCTGAAAGAGAGATAAATGTCAGAAAAAACTAATCTCTGGGACATACAAGTTGATATACAAAACATCACCATAAAGATACATGAAGATCCAACATATGTATAACTGATGAAACTATCATGGTCGCTCAATATGCAAAAAGGCACCATATCAAATCTAGAGGAGTCATGGCCACAAATGAACAAGGTGGATCCATACTCGACAATCGATCATAGCCACAAAAATACAAGGTGGATCTATCTCTCAGCAAAATGTCATATAAAATGTAACAAGGTCTTGCGCAACTTGGGAAATAGAAAAATGACGATGCTACTATCGACCCAAGGTCTTCAATCCAAACCGCCCAAAAAAGGTACAAATCCTAACCATGTGAATAAAGGAGTTGAAGTCGAACATGGAGGAAACCGTTTGATTACCAGTCAAAGATGAGAACTGTTAACAAACATGAGGGAAACCACCACTAATGAAAATGGTCTCCAAGGTATCTAGTACATTCTAACAAGTGTGAATATAAGGACTTGAATTCGAACACTTGAAGAATCTATTGAGTAAGAGACATTAAGTTATTCCCACTACCCAATAGCGAGGGAAATTGCCACTGATGACTACAATCCCTAAGGTACTGTCATAAAACTCTAAATCTCATCCCTAGAGTAAGATGTGTTGCATTCGATGGGAAGATATCCGTTGGAAGGAAGGCATTAAGGCATCCTTCATCATCCAACATGAGGTAAGTCAAAGACTAATTGGATCTGGAATTGGTACTGAATTTCACAACAAGGAACACTGAAGACATGATGTAATGAACTGATACCAGGGAATGGCCGACACAAAAGGTCAAGGCAACTGCAGAATGGTCGAAAAATGTTTAATCCTTAAACAGTGGGCACAACACAAAAGTGACTTGGGCAGCTTTTGACACAAAAAGACCAACGACAAAAATCTGCAATGTAGGAGACATTGACAGATTCCCCATATAATTGGAAAAGAGACCAACTAGAGGAGTAAGAAACTCTGAGCCAGGATAAGGTCAAAATACTAGGACCCAACTATTGATAGACTCAAAACCGGTGCTTTGTTCAAGGAAATAAGACTTGCTGCCATGATGTAAAAAACATGTGAATGAACTTCCCTTCCCCTCTTTCTTGTAAAGGTTTAACGAGTCCAAGAAAGGAAACTTGGGACCATCTTCATTTTTGGCAAGCTCAAAGAAAGAAAGAAGAATGCTTGATAAAGCACTGATTCGTGGATTTTATGAGCTTGAACTAGTACATGCTCGACGGTGTTTTCATAGTTTAGAGAGTCTAAAAACTCCAAAGAAGACTCCAGGGGGGTGATTTTTCATCCAATTTAGTCTCCTGAGGCCGAAAAAGTATAAAACATACCAAAGAAGAACTCTCTTAACTTTCGAAGAAGAAAAGGTGCACATTTTTAGTACTTAGTTGGGAAGGTCCGAAAAAGTTTAAATTACCACCTACCCAAGGTTCCTTCAAAAGCAACATATAGCCTGAGTTTTACAAGTTTGAAGGAAGGAAAGATCCATTTGATTACGAGGAATGGGGCTTACAACAATAAACTCGATGCTTTGTTATTTAGGGTTTAACAAGAATGACAAAGACATAAAGTACACTAGGAATCTTTTTCATGTTTAGGTCTAGAGCACGAAAAAGAGAAAACTAAGCTCATACCAGGCGTTCCTTTTCCATAAGTTTAGTCCCTTAGGTCCAGAAAAGCAATAAACCTATGCTTGAGAATACTCTTCTCAATTCCATAGAAAAGAGAGTGTTCCTTTCTTGTATTATTCCACATGGTCTGAGAAAGTGATAACCTACTACCAATGTGGATGCCCATTCACATATTTTTAATGAGCCTGAATGGACAAGTTTACTCGGCAGTCAAGTCTATTTTGAGGAGTTAGACCTGGGCCTAAAGAAACTCAATATATTTCCCGTGAAGTTTTAATGAGTCTGGAAAATTCAACTCACAGCCTCCTTACTATTTTTAATGAGCTCGAAGGAGAGTAGAAATAATGCTCTAAATGCGAGGAGACGAGTCTCATAGGCAGGCAAAACTAGTTCTAAGCGCAAGGAACAGACCTATGCATAATGCAAGTAACAAGAGTAAGGTAAAGACACCCAGGGAACATCTCCTTAAGGAAAAAGGTCTCAAGTTGCAAAGGCAAAATGATACAAGGCTAAGCGATGATGAGAACAAAGATGAGGGCTTATACAACGAGCTAAAAGCGTGGAAGCCGACATTAGGCTCATAAGCGCAAGTAAGATACATGCAAATGCAATTATAACTTGAACAACAAGGCTAGTCCAATAAATAGTTGTGACTCCAACTAAAATTCCTATCTCCAAAAAACAACAACATCAGAATCACATTCAGAAGAAAAGTTCTGATGCAGGTCACTTTGGCAGAAACACATGCGACTTTTATATCTTCTACAAAAGGAAAAGTCAAGGCAAAACCAACTGAACGAAAATTCTATAGTGCCAAGGCCTGAGGATTTAAGATCAATAAGATCATCCTCAAAAGGAGAGAAAAAATCAACAAGGGATATAGAGTCTGCAGGAACAAACTCAGTATCACAGGAGTTGAAAAATTCATAAGAAAAATCAAACTCATCAGGATCACTGACTTTCTGTTCAAAGGAAGAGTCAAAAGACTCAGCAAGACCAACATAGGAAGAAAGGTCATGCTTACTAGGCAAATCAGGGTTAGACTTAGTCACAACTGAACCAACATCCAATAGAAGATCAGACTGTATCAAAGACTATAGGAAGACTTCATTCGAAGGAAGGAGATCATCCAAGATAGGACACATGTCTAAACTTTCAAATGGATCAACAGAGTGGAGAGCAAGCTCCATGGTCTGTATAGGATGACTCACCTGGTCAACTGCTGGTACCAAGTCCCAGGAAGGTAAGCATGAAAATAGAGGCTGCTTCTTAGTAGCAATTGAACGCAAAGGACATGAGGCCACATAGCTCACCTGTGGTGGGGAAGTGTCTATAGAAACACTGGGAATCAATAAAGGAAAGACCTGGTCTCTAGTTGGGTTAGGAGATGGATCAATAAAATCCAACTGATCGATAGTGACAATTTCTTCACCATGATTAAAGTACATCAGTGAAAGAATGTTGACACCACAGCTTGCATGGCATAGACATAATCATGTCAAGGATCATATTGAAGTCCAAGGGGTCTTCTATCATCATGAAGTCAACTAAGATGGTCTTCCCACCCAAAGTAACAGGTGTTTGAGAAATAATTCCCAAGGCTATATAAGTTATTATATTAAATGCCAGTAAATGACTAGCAGTCGACACAAGGCTGGGAGATCCCATGCCTCCCCAAGCACAAGCAGACAAGATACTAACCGAAGCTCCTTCATCAACAATACAACGAGCAATTGTGTATGGTTCAACTTTGACCTTTATCTGGAAAGGTGCATTATAAGGAAGGTGTGGCTCAACTAGGCTATCCCAATCATAGGAAGCAATCCGAGAGCTTGGTGGGGGTTGATCCAAAGTGAGTTCAGTGCCCCCTTGTTCAGTAAGTTCTGAACTAGAAGTGAGGGAAATGTGACTAGCAGACACTTCACTCTCCAAAGGAAGAGTGGGATTGATTGAAAATGGAATCGATTCAACTGCTTCGTGAAAGTCACTCTCTGAAGAGAGAGTGGGATTGACCAAATATGACATTGGTTCAATCACATCAGGATCACTCTTCGAAAGAAGAGTGGGATAGACCAAATCTTAGATTGGTTCGGCCACTTGATCAACCAAAGGTTGAGTAGGTTGTTGAGAAACTATAGGTTGTTTAGGAGAAGGAAATTCTTGATTCTCGGACCACACTCTTCACACCTCTATGATAGCAGGGCACTGGTAAGTAAGATGATCTCTCTCGCATAGCTTACAAGGGAACCTAAGTTTGCACTTCGAACGACCAGTTTTCTCAATGGTGTCAACATGACTAGGAGTGACTGACTGTTTTCTCTCAACATGACCTACAGAGGTTGAGATTTTTCCCCCAGCATGACCACCAGAGGCTGGGTAACTGGGTCCAACCTGAATAATAGAGGTTGGTTGTTGAAAAGCTTCAGAATGTTAAAAAATGGGATGACCATGAATCCAAACTCTTCGCACCTCCATGATAGAAGGGCATTTATAAGTAAGGTGGTCTCCCTCACAAAGATTACAAGGAAACTTGGGCTTGTGTTTTGAACAGTTAGTCTTTTCAATAGTGTCAACATTACTTGCAGTGGAAAACATATTGTCTTTGGCATGAACCATAGAGGCTGAGAGAATTCCCCCAGCATGACTTGCAGAGGCTGAGAAATTGGGTCCAACATGACTTGTAGAGGTTAGACGAGCACCACCAGCATGAACAACAGAGGATGAATGGTTAGGATCAACATGCTTTGCAGAAGTTGAGTGTGTTCCCCCAGCATGAACTTCAGAGGTTGGGTGGATGGATCCAACATGAATTGCAGAGGTTGTATGGGGAGGTTCAACTTGAACATTAAAGGTTGAACGGGTTCCCTCAGCAAGAACTTCAAATATGGGTCCTCCAAGTTAGGTGTTTTTCAGTGACTTTCATGAAGTGTCATCATGGAAGTGTCGACATGTGATAGAATCATGGGAAAGTGGTCATAGGCAGAGATGTGTCAGTTTGAGCTATAAAGGAAAATGGTCTCCAGTGGAGTCACCAGTTTTGTTGTAAAGGAAAGTGTTCTATGGCTAGGGTTTAAGAGGCCATAAACATACTGGGGTTGAAAGGTGGATGTATAATGTTCAGCAAGAATATATAATCAAGTTTCAGAGATTAGAATGGTTCATACCTTGAAAAACGAAGGTTGATCCAAGAATCCCTTCAATCCTCTTCTTGCTCCTCTTGCTCCAAGAGACCTGTAAAATGAAATATACCTTCCTCAAACCATCATGACCACATATAAATTAATGATAATCAAAGAAACATGAAATAATAATCTGATTAACATCATAATATGATCATAAGCAGAGATTCAATCGCATTTGAACAATGATTCGAGAAGAAGAAGGACATTACATCTTTATTAATATTGAAAACAAGTACAAATATACCTTCTCTTCAAGTTTGACACCTCACGAAACCTTGATCTAGTTCTGCTGCTTCTCTTCTCCAAGGAACTCAGCCTCCAAGCTCTGCAACACAAGGGGATGATCGCCAGGGAAAAGGTGTGGGCAAAGAGAGCTCCAATTCCTCTAGCATGACAATGAAAATATTCAAGTCTCCTCTCATGGACCTCCCTACCTCTATTTATATTCTTAATGAAGATTTAGGGTCAAACACAAAGTAGTTACAACTGAAGGAGTCAGTTGCATAACTACCCAAACTACCCGAATTTCAAAATACGTATTTTTTTGACATTTTCAGGAGGCGTACATGGGTTGCAGAGACAACAGTCGCATACACAAGGAGGTATACATGGATTTCAATGTATAAATTCATGTATTTAAGGTGTACACAACTATTATATATAGCAACTCGCGTACGTACACAGGTTTCCTTAAGGAAAGTCGCATACACATCAAAAACTCATTTTTAGGGTATTTTTGGGCATTTTCAGACTTTTGTGTCTTCTGGAAAGTTTTAGCTAATAGAAATATATTTCCAATGGTGCAAATATAAGTTCAAATGGAGTTACAAAACTCTAGATAAGGGTCCTCCAAGTTAGGTGTTTTTTCAGTGACTTTCATGAAGTGTCGTCATGGAAGTGTCGACATGCGACAGAATCATGGGAAAGTGGTCACAGGTAGAGATGTGTCATTTTGAGCTATAAAAATATGAATACCACTTTGGGAACATATATGTAGTAACTCATTACTGACATACTCCCCGCCATTATCATATCTCAAGATCTTGATCTTTTGGCCAAATGCATTCTCAATCAAGGCCTTCAATTCAATGAATTTTTCCAAGACTTTCGACTTCTTTTTGATAAAAAAGACCCATGTGTATCTAGAAAAGTCATAAATGAAATTCAGAATGTACCTTGATCCATTCATGGATGTGATAGGCATGGGACTGCTGATATCAGAATGTATTAGTCCCAAGATGCATGATGCTCAGCTTGCCTTCCACCGATAGAACTTATGCTCATGGTGCTTTCCAACAATACAGCCCTTACAAATTCCAGTGGTAGCTTTGATGACTGGGAGGAACAAAGAGTCTTCCCTTTCCCATTCTTCTTGCTTCTCTTTAAACTGGAAGGATCATTTGATTGCTCTTTCTTCACAAGAGACTCATCTCTTTGATTCCCTTTGTCATTCGCTACCTTACCTCCTATTGCAATGAATTCTTGATATTTGGGAGATTGAATGATCCCCATTTGGATCGACTTGTCATTCTCACAAGTGAGAGATTGGATGAAATCATCAAGAGTGGGAATATTCCAATTTGGAGTGGTGAGCTTCACTATTTTAAAGGTTGATACAAATATTGAGTAGTTTGCACTACGTTTTGAGAGAATGGCAAGGATGAGTTGATCATCCTCCTTCTCCACCTTGCATTGCTTCAACTGGTATACCAGGTTCTTGAATTTTGTGAAAAATTCATTCATTGTTTCAAAGTTGTATAGATTAAGAGAGATCAGCTCATTTTATAGCTAATGGAAACTCATCTCATCCTGCTTATAAAATAAGGAAGAAATCTTGTCCGAAATCTCCTTGGGAGTCTTCAATTCTTTGATGTGGAAGCGAAGATATCAAGATATTGAGAGGGACAAGTATCCAGAAGCTTCATCAAGCCCGTTAAAGTACTTTTCTTTGTCATGATTAAGAATTGGCTCCTGCCTCTGTCTCTTCTATGAGTCTGAAGATCTTCTTGGTGTGAAGCAGTCCCTCCATGTCCTCCTTCCACTGGTGGTAGTTGAAGGAAGTGAGTAGCTCTACTGGATGGGCCATTTTTAATACAACAAAGAGGACTGAGCTATTGTAGCAAATGCGGTGAAGAGAAAGAGTTGCTTTTTGTGAATGCAGTGAGAAGAGCTGATAACCTGTAAATCACACAATCAAACATACAAAATAAGGCCGAATACTTTCACATTTTAAGTTTTCATCACACCCAACATAATTGATCAAGCAAGCTTGATCAACAATTCCTTAACTTGGGGTATTAAGTGGTAAACCTTCTACTTTTGGTGCAGAGTAGGAATGGAGAAAATTACTTAAAAAAATGATCCAGCTGGATATCTGAGGAGGAGAAGTTCCTTGTCTGCTGAGGCTCTGATACCATATTAAATTGAGCACATAGATACATGGACAAACACATAACTCACAAGATAGATCACACAATTTACTCAGCAATTGAAGAATGAAACAATGCAAAAATGGCTTGCAACTGTGAATGCTTTCATTAATGAAAAATTAATTAGATAATAATTACAATGTAATACAATGGATAAATAACCACATGCAATTCGAATCCACATGAGGAAATTCGAATTGATTAGACTCTACTTGAATGTAGGTAACTAAGACCTTGTTTAAATCATTATCAGAGGACTCAATAGTTAACTAACCTTGTCTAAACCATTATCGAAGTTCATCGGATTTCTAAAACACAACTCAAGTGTCTAATTCATTGTTAACTGAGGCTAACTGAATGTGGTAGGTGAGAAATGCACCTCTCATGTATGCATCCATGAAAAACTAGTGCTAACTGAAATTAGAGGACTAGAATTGAATGTAACTGACTCCTAACTCAGCTTGACTAGTCACCAACTCAACTCAACTAACCTTGGTTGGTATCGGCACTCCCAATGGCTCCTAAATTGTAGGGATTGATCTAGGAGGCTCCTAAAATGATGCATGCAAGTGAAATCAGTGGAATTAGGCCTCAATTATTGTTCCCCACACTTTAGTAACTGAAACATGTGCCCCAATTAGGCCAAGTGGACCCAATGGTGCTAGTGACTAAAAATAGACTAGATGGACTCCTGATTTAGACATGACTCCTTATTTAGACATATGACCAAACTGGATAAGGGAGGATTAATAATCCTAACAATTACAAGTGGTATTAGAGCATGGTCTTGGAACCTGATGGTGTTAACAAGGAGTCAAATCAATAAACCATCACCCTTAGAATCTGAATTGGAAGGTCCTCATCTTGTAGAAGAAGAACTAGAAGAAAAAAAGTACCTTTGACTAAAGCTATGGCTCACGAGGGAGAAGAATACACTAAGGGGAAAATGGAGTATCTCAAAGTTATAAAACCCCTGTTTGAAGAAATATCCAAGGACATGACCCAACATATGGTAGACATGACCCAACAGATAGAAAAAGGATTCGAATTGATGGCCACTCAAATGGGAAGCAAAGGGATAATAGGAGATAGTGGTAGTTCACAATTAGCAGAAAAGAAGACAAAGGGTGAGCACATTTTCTCACGAAAAGGACCTCGTAATAGACCCCATGAATTTCAGAGCACACCAAGGCCTATTGCATCTAAATTTCTTATTCCCAAAGAATATACTAACATTCAATTTGAAATTGATACAATAACA
The DNA here is from genome assembly GCA_001517045.1 of Pseudotsuga menziesii. Lineage (NCBI taxonomy): Eukaryota > Viridiplantae > Streptophyta > Pinopsida > Pinales > Pinaceae > Pseudotsuga > Pseudotsuga menziesii. Next base: position 843,863 of record LPNX010367516.1, read on the forward strand.
AAAGAATGGGATAAGTTGGATGAAGAGTGTAGGAGAAGTATAACATTTGAGCAGTACTTCACCATGGAAAACAAACTCAAAAATAAGGAGGACAATAAGTCTCTACACCAAAACAAAGAATTGAATTGTTCCATAGGTAAAGTGCCACTTACTACTTTTGACGGTTCATCTCAAAGTTCTGCTAACACTTGGGTACAAAAATTGGATGTGTATTTTCTGCTGAATCTAATGTTGGAAGAAGATGCTTTAAAAATGGTTATTTTTCACTTGGAGGGAGATGCCAATGAATAGTGGTTCCATGGAATGAAAACCTTGGGTCATTATCAGGTTAAAACATATGGGGAATTTGTTGACAGGGTATTATAAATGTTTTAGCAAAAAGATCCAGAATTGTCTTTCAAAGAACTAGCACAATTGAAGCAGGTAGGGACTCCTATTGAGTATATGTTGGAATTCCAAAGATTCAATTAAGGTGGCTAATGTATCTATGGTAAGGTTAGTATTGTTGTTCACTGAAGGTTTGGAAGACCGGTTAAAAAGTTTTTTCAAATCCCACAAGCCTACTAACTTAAATGATGCAATGAGCTTGACTAGAGATCTTCAAAATGTTCTTCCTAGTACAAGATTTCCTCCCGAGCCTAAATTCAGATTTGAAAGAAAGCCTTGGAAAAAGGATGCACTTGATAATTAGTTTTGGTAAGGAGTTACATATGAAAACAATAATAAATAAGGACAAAACATGGATGAACTTCGAAGGAAAAAATTGTGCTTCACATGCTTCCAACCATGGACATCGGGGCATAAATGTGCTAAAGGAAAAGCTCAAGACATAGAAGTATTTTCTGATAATGATGAGTATGAAAGGGGTTATGGATGAACAATGGAACATTTCATATAAATAGGAGGCATATGAGATAGAAGCTGAAGAATAAAAACAAGAATAAAATCATCCTTCACTGGATAAATCAAGAATGGTAGTACTTTCAGCAGTGCCTTGCTATCACACTATTCGATGCAAGGGTGTGGTATTGGGACAAAGAGATTCATTTTTGGTAGATGGAGGAGCTACACATAATTTCATTGATGTCGAGATGGTGCAGAAAATAAATATACCAAGTGAACCATTCGATGGCTTCATAGTTGTCATTCCAGGTCACAACACAATGCAATGCAACACATGGGTTCCAAAGCTGCAAGTCACCATAGGTACTATAATTTTTTTGATAGTTTTTATGTGGTTGATGTTTTTGATACTAATGTATTCTTGGGAGTGCAATGGTTGTATTCTATAGGAGATCATTCAGTAAATTATCAGATTCCTGAAATGAAATTTCAAGATTCAATAGGTGTACTAAGGGTTGTGAGAGGGCAACACACTTTCCCAAAACAGGTAGTAAATTGCAATAGTATGAGATCTATATTGAGGCATGGTGATATAGAATGGGATTCTTAATGTTATATCACCTTTCTGAAGCCAAAAATCATAGTTTTTAAACACCCAAAGGAGATAGAGACACTTTTGCACAAATATGAAATTTTTTTTAGAGCTCTTCCACATGGTGAGCATAACATTGTTTTGGAGGACTTAGGAGGGTACTTCACCCATTCAGATACCACCTTATAGACATCCAAAGAAGTTCAGATATTAGATTGAGAAGGCCATAAAATAACTCTTATATTTGGGACTCATTAGACCAAGCTCTAGCCCTTGTGCCTCTTCAGTAGTGTTGGTAAAGAAAAAAGATGGAACTTTGAGGATGTGTATAGACTTTAGATATTTGAACAAGAAGACCAACAAGAATAGATATCCTATTCCTAGGATTGATGAGCTCATGGATGAGCTATTTGGAGCTAATTACTTTTCCAAAATTGACCTTAGATCTGGTTATCACCAAATTTAGATGAAGGAGGAAGATGTGCAAAAGACTGCTTTTTGATGTCATTATGGTCACTTTGATTTTATTGTTATACCATTTGGGTTGAATAATTATCCAGCTAAATTTAAAGCATGTATGAATAGAATATTTTTCAAGCAGCTTAGAAGGTTTGTTTTAGTCTTCTTTGATGATATTCTCATTTACAGTAAAACTTAGGAAGAGCACTTGCAACACCTAGAGATTGTGTAGAAACATTGCAAGAACAGTCTTTGTATGCTAAGATGTCTAAATGTGAATTTGGGATGAAAGAAATATTATACCTTGGGCACATTATTGGGAAATATGGAGTGAAAGTGCACATGGAAAATATCAGGGTTATCTTAGAATGGGCATCACCAAAAAAACATCACAGAATTAAGAGGCTTAATTGGAATATGTACACACTACAAGAAGATTGTGAAAGGGATGTATCCTTTCCAAGAATTATATGGTTATTATGCACTTACATTTGTTGATATTATATTCGGTGACAGTAGAGCTCCAAAAGATAAATATTGGGTGGAATAAAGCCAAGAAAATTTAAAGCTTTTAAAAGACAATTTGTAGGTTTCCCAAAATAAAATAAAAACAATATGTAGATAAACATAGAGAGGAAAGGACCTTTCAGGTTGATGATTTATTCTATTTGAGGTTTCATCCATACAAACAAACATTTCTCAAAAGTAATGGAGTAGAAAATATAAATCCAAGATACTATGGGCCCTACAAGGTAATCTGGAAGATTGGAGAAGTAGCATATGAGTTGGAACTTCCAGAAGGGAGTAAAATTCATAATGTATTTCACATTTCTTGTCTCAAGAAATCTATTGGTTAGAAAATTGTCATTTAATATACACTCCCTAATTTGGATGATGAAGTACATCTCATACTTATTCTAGAAAATGTTTTGAAGACAAGGGAGAGAAGATTGAGGAGCAGAACAATCAAAGAATACTTGGTGCAATGGAAGGATCTACCAAGTAAAGATTTCTCATGGGAAGAGGAGAATATTTTTTAGAATCCAAATCTGAAATTGCTTGAGGACAAGTAGTATTGGGTGGGGAGGACTGTAATGTCCCCATTTAAATAATTACATAGAAGGAAAATTCCATCAATCCTGCTAGTTCCCTAGGTTAGGTGGAAACGTTGGGAAGTTAATAAGGGAGCTAATAAATGGTGTTTAGAAATTAGAACGAATAAATATTTATTTAATTGAGTTAATTAAATGAATTCAAGTAAAAAATGAAATGGATATGGAGAATGGAGACACATGGAGACTATGGGGCCCACTCAAGCTAGAATTCCTATGTTAAATGGAATCCTCCTCTTAGAATGGCCATCACCAAAAAAACATCACAGAATTAAGAGGCTTAATTGGAATATGTACACACTACAAGAATATTGTGAAAGGGATGTCTCCTTTCTGAGAACTATATGGTTATTATGCATTTACATTTGTTGATATGATATTCGGTGACAGTAGAGCTCCAAAAGATAAATATTCGATGGAAGAAAGCCAAGAGAATTTAAAGCTTTTAAAAGACAATTTACAGGTTTCCCAAAATTTAAAAAAACAATATGCAGATAAACATAGGGAGGAAAATAGCTTTCAGTTTGATGATTTAGTGTATTTGAGGTTTCATCCATACAAACAAACATCTCTCAAAATTAATGGAGTAGAAAAGCTAAATCCAAGATACTATGGGCCCTACAAGGTAATCCAAAAGATTGGAGAAGTAGCATATGAGTTGGAACTTCCAGAAGGGAGTAAAATTCATAATGTATTTCATGTTTCTTGTCTCAAGAAATCTATTGGTCAGAAAATTGTCATTTAATATACACTCCCTCTTTTGGATGATGAAGTACATCTCACACTTATTCCAGAAAAGGTTTTGAAGACAAGGGAGAGAAGATTGAGGAGCAGAACAATCAAAGAATACTTGGTGCAATGGAAGGATCTACCAAGTAAAGATTCCAGGGGGCGCAGGGATCATGGGGACTAGCCAGGTCCTAGTGGTCACGGCGGACAGTCATAGTTTTAGGGCATTTTGATGGACTACGATCCATATTTTTGTATATTTTGGATATTTTGGGATCTACAGATCAAACTCGACCTATCTATTGTATGAACAGATATTTACATATATATATATATATATTGTGGTTGGTTGTCAGTATATTTACAAATGTTTTTTATGTGTTTGCTGTATAATTTTATTGAATGTGTGTGAGATGCCAGTCCAAAATATAGTTAGCATATGCATCAGATAATGAATTTTGGCTCCTTGGAATATGATTAAAATTAATAACTTCGAAATGTCTTTCCAATGAACGAATTCTCATGAACTGACGTAACAATGTAGAGTTTCGTACCTGGTAAGCTCGATTGAGCTGGGAAACAACCAATTGGGAATCCAAACGGACCTCAAGCTGGGTAATACCACGTGACAACGTGTCCCATAAAATCTCAATAACCGCCCTATATTCAACAACATTATTAGAGGTAGGAACTAAGCAAGCGCCTCCCACGGCAACAAGCTGTCCTATGGGAGAATAGATAACCCATGCTGCCGAAGCCAGGTTACAAGTATGACGGCTGGCGCCATCAGAAAAACCTACATACATTCCGGAAGACATCTGCAACCACCAGCAGATTATATAAAAAACAAAACTGACAACCTAATGTACATAAAATACATACACTAATATACAAGAAAAAGTGCTAGGCCTAAGCGTAGTACTTCTTCAGGTAGAGCCCATTTCTAGGCTCAGGCAGCTTATTCCCATCATAATCCATTAATTCATATGCGCCTTTACTCAAAACTTTAGACATGACATAGGGTCCTAACCACATGGCCTTGAACTTACCTGCCCCCAGGGGTTCTTTATCTTGGTCCTAGAGCAAGACAAGTTCCCCTTCAGAGAAAATTCTAGGCTTGACCGATTTATCGTATTGAGATTTAACCCTATTTTTGTGAGCCTGGTTCGCGGTCAGCGCATCTCTACGCTGTTCATCAAGGTGTTCTAAGTGTAACAACCGTTCTTCAAGCTCAGTCATATCAGGAAGCACATGAATAGCTATCTGTAAGGATGGGATTTCGCATTCAATCGGAGTAATAGCTTCCACCTCGTGAACGAGTTGGAAGGGGGAAAAACCCGTAGCAGTTTTGACATTGGTTCGATAAGCCCAAAGAGCAGGGTATAACATAATATGCCAATTGGAGCGGGCTGTATTAATAGTACGTTTAAGAATGGTCTTTAAAGTCTTATTCACAGCCTCAACCTGACCATTTGCTTGCGGATAATAGGAAGAAGAGTGTTCTTGTCGAAATCCGAGCATGGAGCTCAGTTCTGTCATCATGCTATTTTGAAAATGACTGCCATGGTTAGTGACAATCACCTTTGGAATACCGAACCTAGCAATAATATGATTGAAAATGAAGAAAGTTGTTGTTTCCCCGTCCTCCTTGAAAGTAGGCATTGCCTCTGCCCATTTGGTGAAATAGTCGACAGCGACAATGATGTATTTGTGCCCCCCAGCCGAGGCTGGGTTGCATGTCATATAATCAATCCCCCACTTCATGAAGGGGCCTACCGAGACGACGGGAAACAAGGGAGCAGGATGCGACCACATTTTCCTGGTATATAGCTGACAAGGGTGACAGCGCTTTACTGCTTCCACACAATCTTTAAAGATTGAGGGCCAGAAATAACCGGCACGTAAGATTTTCTGGGCCGTTGCTAACCCAGATAAATGACCCCCACATGCTCCACTGTGAGAATCATTTAGGACAACCTCCGCTTCCTCATGAGTAAGGCAGCGACGCAAGACATAATCTACCCTTCTTTGATATAAAGTATCTCCTATTATGAGGTAGTTTTTTGCATGAATTCTTAACTTACGTCGGTCTTCCCTAGAGTAAGCGGCAGGACACTTTGAAGTCTGGAGATATATGAGAATATCTCCGTACCAAGGATCAGAGGTGGCTATAAGGAA
>LPNX010367516.1:851930-909928 GCA_001517045.1 Pseudotsuga menziesii
TCACTCTTGATGTAGAAACATCCTTAGATATATAGGGTAATAAAGATTTAAGGAACCATTCTAGTAAAAACTCAGGAGGGATGGTAGCTTTAATAAGGCTCTTTAGCCTCCGCCACTCTTGGATATGATCCGAGATGTGGGTTGCCTTATTTTTTCTAAAGGTGGAAAACAAGTCCGTTCAGAAATCGTAACGAACTGGAAGCTGAAAGTGGCTAAGGAAAGCTGTAGCCAAGTCCCAGAAGCTGCTAAAAGCAGCAGAAGGCAGCTCAATGTACCATTTTGCTGCAGTGCCAGTTAATGTCCTCTGGAACAGCCTAAGTCTCACTGAATCCTCGTTCAATGAGTTGGAAGAACACCAAATATGGAAGGTGGTGGCATGTGCCCCAGGATCTTCACCAGCTTTCCCTTCGAACTTAGGGGTGTCCGAAGGCAGTTTGGTGGGAACAGGTGGCCACAAAGGGTCATGCCTCACCGGATCGTTCATCAATTTCGATAAGTCTGGCAAGTTCAAAGTTGCCAGAAAAGGAAGATTTGGCCTAGCTGGTGTAGTAGATGTGCTAGCTTGGGTATTAGAGGGACTTGCCCCCACATTCCCATAAGTAAAAGTGGGGTTTCCCCCAGACACCGGTTGTGAAGTGGGTATGTTGCTTTGGAATGGGTTCCATCCATAGGCCACCGGATTTTGGGTGGGGGGTGCAGTATAAGTAGGTCGGCCCATCCCCATAGAAGCTGGGGTCTGAAAGACTGGAGCTGGTATCCCTCCACTAAACAAAGAGAAGGGAGAGCTCGTATATGGGGTCGAAATAGGTGTTTGGTAGCCTTGCCCATAAGAGGTGTTGCTACCAAACTGCACTCCTACATAGGCAGGAGGTGGACCAACGTATGGACTGGAAGGGGGTATGTGCCCCCCATTCCAAGGGAATCCTTGGACAAAGGCCGAGGATCCCACCGGACCACTGTGGGTAGGGTAAGGAAAAGAAGAAGGTATTGTAGGTATACTGGGAATCCTAGCAGCCATATCACCAGACATACTTCCTATGTTCGAGTAAACAGGTGGTTGGACCACCCTGCTTGCTGGAGTTAGGGGTGTGGAAGGTAAATTAGATCTAGGGGTACTAACCGGGGGAGGTAGTACCCCTTCAACTGGAAGGGTTGAGGTGAAAACAAATGAACTTTCTCCTTCAGAAGACATAGCTCTACCTACAGGTACACCTAGTACTGATGAACTAAAATGCCTAACCTGCACGATCACTGGATCGTTCAAATCAGTCAAGGGGGTATTATAATGTCTTGCAAGCTCGTCAGATTGCAGCTCTTCTATCTCAACTATGTCTAAATCGAAGCGGTTAGCTATTAACTCAGGTTCACCAAGAACCTCACTAGTTCCTACTGGTTCAAAAGAACCACCTGTGCTTAATCTCCTCCTTTGGGGTAAAGGTGGAGGTTCCAGTGGTGTGAGAGGAGGAAGGTTTCTCAACCTTCTTGACCTTCTATGCAGTTGGTCCTCTAGAATTAAGACTCAAACAAACCACACCCTAAGGTCAGACTAATCACAAGCAAATCCACAGAGCATACACTAAAAAGATCCTAAAGTCTCAAGCAAGCAAAACAAGCTATAAAGATATACCTTCCAAAAGAAGGCTGATGAACAGTTACTTGGCGTCCTTGAGGGGTTCTCAGGCACAAGCAGAGGAATCACCCAACCGCCCTCCTGCACTTTCCACAAGGGTTACCTTCCAAGTCTGTTCAAGGTCAACCAGAAATAACCTTCCGGTTTACCTGTGTATGAGCCCTAAAAGACAAGAGACTAAGGCTACCTTGACAATACCTACTGTCTGGGGGGACAGTTGCAAGCCAGTCTCGTACGCATGAGCAGGGTAGCTAAGCCCGAAATTCTACCTAGACAGAATCCTCAGATGCGTAAAAGTCCTGGGTTACGTCTTGACAAGGATTCGGGGGGTTATCCCCTCTGTCCAAGCCTCCACGCGGCCTCGTGCTTAACTCCCTTTTGAGAGGAGCTTCCCAGATACAACGGTAGAACCAAGGATTTACCTAATGAATGGCCTACTACGTTTGAGTTTAAAGTTTGTGGGAAGTTTACACTCCCTAGCCCACAAACCTAGCCTAAGCTAGTAGGTGGAAGGCCCTAAAAATAAAAACTTACTAATAGATTTTAAATTTAAGCGTTAATTTTAAGGGCTGTTCTTTACTAAAAGGAAGCGGTAGTGATGGACTGTGTGGTGTTTTGACTCAGCAGAAAATAAATGAAATAAAGGTGCATCTAAAGCAGACTAACACTATAAAAATAAGCTTCTTTTCATTTTTTTTTAAAGATATATGATGAACTATCAGCACTTAAAAAGAGAAACTAGCCTATATGTTTTTGTATTTTTCTGAGATATGTATTTCTTAAACTGAAATAAACACTATTCTAATGCAAAATTTACAATGCAGAAGATTATCTATGTTTTATTTTCACTTTAAAAAATGCTCAAAAAAGTACTGTGCATGTATAAATGCAATGCTTGAGTAGACTTGACACTTATAGACTGTATAAAGAACACAAACTGAAACTAAAAGGCAGACAGACCCTAAAAACCAGGAAAAGAAGCAGGCCAGGACCTCAACTTGGGTGCAAACAATGACCTAAAGATCACTGCAGACTTTCAAACAGGCAAGTACAGACCAAAAACTGATAGACAACAGACTGGACAGACAGAGTCTAAGACCCTGATCACTGATCTAGACTCAGGCACTCAACCAATAACCCAAACAGGCCAGAAAGTTTCAAAATGCAGACAGTAAATAACACAAGTAAAAAAAACCCAAGGGCTTCGAAAAGCACTAAGACGTGATCACTTGATACACTCAGACAACTCTGCAACACTCTTAAAGAAAGCCTCAATAGAAAACAGGACTTATAACATGCCAAAGAACAAGCAAACTTCAACACAAAAATCACAGTTTTCAGGAGTATGCGTGACTGTGTAGTAGTGCAGATCGCGTATGATGCGCGACTGTTCTATATAACAACCCGCATATGTAACTCAGTATGCGCGACTGTCTAGAATGACAACCCATGCATGGGTATGAAAATTTCTCAAAAACAGAGAAAGACCCAAGACTTTCAAATGCTACAGTAAGTAAGAAAGCAGGACACAAGATCACAAACAAAACTTCGAGCAATTACTGGTCAGGACAACAGAAAAAGACCTAAAGCAGACTTGGCATCCCCAGTGGAGTCGCCAGTTCTGTTGTACAGGATAATTCACCTAATAACCTAGGTCTGGGGGGTTACCAACATACTATGACCTTGCAGACAAATTGATTTTTAGAAGCACAGAACAGGAAATAGGAAAGTAGCAGGAACTTACTTGTGAAATACGAAGGTTGATCCAAGCTAGCTTCTTCCTCTCTGATCCACTTCCAAAATCTTTAGGATAATTCCTCCTTCACCTGTTAACAAAGATTCTTCCAAATACAGTATGATTCATATATAAAGATGCATGTTAGGCAAATCATATATTATACTGAAATGAAAACATTCACCAATCTACAACACATGAAACACAATATGGAAGAAATTCTCTGCTTTATTAACAATAATAGAAGGAGTTTAGGTTACAACCCAATGTCTGAACAAGGGACTCCTCTGTCACCAAAGGACTCTGAGTTTCTCTGCTCCAAAAACTCTGTAGAAAATCCACCAGCATAACTTTGCTCTCCAAGTATGAATATCCAACACCCTCCCCAAGGCCTCTATTTATCTGAAGGAAATGAGGCAGTTCTCGAAGGTTAGGGAGGTTATAGCAGTTAATGAGATTAAGGTAAATGAAACAACTACTCTCCCATTAACTCGTGTTTTTAAAAACTAATTTTGAGGAAACTATGCGCGGGTCTGTAGTAAAGCAACCCGCGCATGATGCGCGACTCTATACAAATGCAACCCGCGCATAGATGTATGCGCGACCTGCTGAACATAATACTCGCGCATATGCGCGAGATGCCAATAGAGATAGTCGCGCATGCACTCAAAATCTCAAAATAGCAAAGTAACCAGCTGGGCATATAGGCAATGTATTTCATCATCAACCAAGGTATAATGAAACTAGGCAAACCTCAATCCATAAGTGTCCTTTTGTGTGCCGACCTGAGGGATGTCAGCACTCGGACGGAGAGGTGCCAATCAGCTGTATAACACATGGGAAGAGGAGAATATTTTTCATCATCCAAATCTGAAATTGCTTGAGGACAAGAAATATTGAGTGGGGAGGACTGTAATGTCCCCATTCAAATAAGTGCATAGCGGGCAAATTCCATCAATCCTACTAGTTCCCTAGGTTAGGTGGAAACATTGGGAAGTTAATAAGGGAGCTAATAAATGGTGTTTAGAAATTAGAACAAATAAATATTTATTTAATTGAGTTAATTGAATGAATTCAAGTAAAAAATGAAATGGATATGGATAATGGAGACATGGAGACTATGGGGCCCACTCAAGCTAGAATTCCTATGTTAAATGGCATCCTCCTCTTGCAATCTCGAATCTATGGGAAGAATAATGTTTTTATATGGATTATAAGGTTAATATACTTGTCCATATACTTCATAGTTCTAGTTTTGGATGAATTGTAACTTACATGGGGAGAGGAAGATCCAAATGAGAGTTTCATGAACACTTGGCTAGATTCCCCTTACATTTATGACATCTATGACACCAATGATGGAGATTCTATCACAGTTATGACACAAGTCATATCTGAAGGCTGAAATCTAACATACATGACATGTCAGGCCTAAATAGAGCATATTAGAGGGTGCTCATGGGAGATGGAGAAGGCCAAGAGGCTCCTACTCGAATTTGGGAGAAGAGGGAACGTGAAGAAAGAGGCCACATGGCATAGCATGAGTAGCCACACCAATTCGACTTGGATTTGTTTTATGGATGGATTTGGAACCTTAGAAGACCAATAATGTTTATAAAACTCATGTATCAACCATGAGAAGGCGCTTTTGATCATTTGTGAAAAATTTTATTGTGAAGAGAGAGTGCTAGTGGATGCCTAAACTCATGCCTTAACCAATTTCGAGGGTGAAAGATTCCCATCCTAGTTGGTGTTTGGAGAGGCCACTTAGGTCTTTAAAGGAGATTCAATGGAGTCATAATTTACAGGTGCAATCTATAGAAGCTCGTGGACATATCAAGTTCATCTTCTTCTTCCTTTCATCTCAAGTTTTCTCACCATATTTCAGCTCTATGGAGTGAGGCGCACTTGGTGAGCTATTCATCTCTTTGAGGGAGCTTCTCTTGCTCCAGTATTTTGTATTCTTATGTAAATTATATTCTCTTTAAGTTCTGTTGAGGCCTAAAAATTTGCAGGTAACAACGGTTAGGGATTCTCCCTAGTAAATGTTCCCAACTAGCCTGTTACTATTTGGTATGGGGAATCCGTCCGGTTTATGATCCGGCTACCGTAGGTCAAGTTACAAAATACAAGGCTTTACCAGTTACGGCCCGGTCCACCGTGTGTATTTTTTAGTTTTTTATGTTTAAGTATGATGTGCAAGTGCCTATATAAAAATGCATATTGATAGAGAATATGAGGAGCGATCACAATGTGATGCACAGAATCTTACCTATCATCTTAACTCTCTCGCATCTAAATTACACACAGCAAGAAACTAAAACTAACTATCTAACCTATCCAACCTATCCCTAGGGAGCAAGATTATCATTTATCAATGAGTAATGTATTTATGTGCATGCATTAAGAAAAATCATAGATAGCTGTTACTTATTTCAAAACACATGAACATTAATAGATATATGAACAACAAGATAGCTCATTATTTATGAAAATCCTTCATTACTCACAGTGGAAATTTCATAGAATAAACTAGAGTGCATTCATAACAAGAACATATATTCAAAGAGTTAGAACGATCTCACAGTTAATGGATGCAAGCTAAAAATGAAATAGTTCACATTCAACAAATCCATAGCACAACATTTGAAATCTTCCACCAAGATTTCTCCAACAGGAAACTTGTAATTCTTTATTGCAAAAGGAAATAGTTCTTCTTACAACATACTCTCACAAATATATCTGGGAAAAAGTCCTTATCGACATCTAACTCTCCTATATTTATACAAAACAACAAAACTTTTGGGCTTCCCCTCTGGTGACCTTTGGGCTCCCCCATTCGTTTAATCCCACAATTTTGTCTTTTAGTGAGTGCTCATGATTTATACAATACATTACATTTCAGATTAATATTTAAGATCACTTTATAAAAAGGGACCATCTTGGTAACTGATGAACTTTTCCCAAGCCTTGGCCTCTACTGCTATCGATTCTGCTGGTCCTTTTAGACCTTGTTGATATCAAACCTTCACTTTATCCTTCTTTTTTTCTATCTCTGCTTCTTTATGCTTCAACCTCTTCTTTCCTTGCTTCCTCCCTTCTGCTTTGTCTTTTAGACATATCTTACTTGCAATAATCACCTTGTCATGAACATAGCAGATTTTTAGACCATTTAGCGTTTAACAAGGTAACACAAACTGTACCAATACATGCATTCTGTAAAATGAACTATAAACAATATTAACGCATGAAAAGAAAAATGATAAGGCAAAGAAAATCCTACAAGTTGGATTCATAAATCCTCTAAGTCCACTGTCCCACTAAAACCACAATCCCGATAGAACAGACTCTTCATTTAAAACCAGGCTGCATTTGAAGTAACTCGAAATCATGAAAGCATGAATCATAACAATGTAACCGCCAAATCTGAACCCTACATTGTGTTATTCATATCGGAGAAACTTAGACTCGACCAAAACCCATGAAAAAACCTCGCCATCATCAAATAGAGTAAAAGCACACAAAAGGGCGGGAAAAACCTTCTCGGCGAGCAGAAATACTAAGCATTGGGCGAAAACAAAAATCTCATCAGCGGGTGGAAGCACTATATGCATCGGCAAGATAGTTCACTACGAAGCCGCAATGGTGGGAAACAAACAGGCTACAGATTCGACAATCAAATGAAAACTTTGGTGATTGAAAGATTTAATGATTAAGTATCGGTGATGGTGAGCTCAACGCTGCTGCCATGTCGGTGACCAAAAAGACTAGCCCTCCGATCAATAGTCAAAAACCCTTCCGATAGTGCAAAGAAAAACATAAAGTTAAAACAATAAAACCATGGCATTGGCGAGTGCAAGGACTAATGCATCGGCGGGATAGTTCACTGAGGAGCTACAATGTTGAAAGTCATATAGACTAAGGGTTCCACGAAAAAATTAAACTTCGATGAAATAAAACACTAAAAGTTGTTGTACATGCATCTGAGATCGAAACACTACCCACTAAACACATTGGCATCGGCGAGCGGGAGGACTAACCATAATGCATCGGCAGAATAGTTCACTACGTAGCCGCAATGGCAGAAGATAGACAAACTATGGGCTCCATGACCAACTGAAAACATTGGTAATCGAAAGAACTAAACCTAAAGTTAGGAGCTCAAAACCACTAATCATCGGCGAGATAGTTCACTAAAAAAAAACCCGCAACGACGGAAGTCATATAGACTAAGTGTTTCGAAGCAATAGAAAACATCGGCGATCGGAAGAACTAAGGACTACAGATAGGTGAGTTTAGAACTAAGCATATCGGCAGTGTCGGTGAGACAAACAAGAAGGCCTCCGAAACGGCGGCGTCACTCGAGACTAGAACTTCGAATATGATAAAACAAAAACGCTGAAAGTCAAAAGTAAAAGTTTTTTTTTTTGAAAAATAAACAAAGGAGATAAAAACCCATCGACGAAAAACATGTCTTTCCATCAGGAAGTTCATTAGTTGGCTTCTGCAAAGGCGACTGCGTAGAGAACTATGGCCCCGATTCACTGTTCAAAAGACTTTCGACAACGAAAACAAAAATATATCATCACAAAGCAAAAGGTTTGAACCAATAAAACCATGCATTGGTGAAAGTAAGAACTGCTCATCAGCCTGTTCTCTATTTGTCCTCTGAAACGACGGCTGCATAGATAACTAAAGCTTCGATTCAAACTTCGATTGCCCTCCGATAACGATAAAACCAACCATTGAAAATTCAAAGAAAAGTTAAGTGATCAAAATATTCTTGGCTGGGTAGTGATGAAATCAGTTCGTTTAACCTCCGAAACAGCGGCGACATAGATAACTAAAGTTTCGAATCAAAATTCAACTGACTTCCTATAGTGCTAAAAAAAAATCATCGACATAGCAAATGCTAAAAAATAAACAAAATCCATAATCAAAATCTTTGGCTAGACAAAGGAATATTTAGATCATCCAACTTCCGAAACAAAGGAAATAATTGACCTCAATTCAAACTCAAGAAAATCCAAATTTGTAGCAGAGGGAAAAAATAGATTTCAGGAAACCAAATGAATCCAGGAAAGATAAAATCAAAAAAAGGGTCCAAAATTTTTACAAAATTTGGGAAAAAAGTTGCACCTGCAACAATTGGTGACTACCTAGTGAACCCAGATCTCTGGACAATTTCTTCCTTAAGTAACAGACTATTTGACAATAAAACCGACATGTTGAATTCTTCTAGATGTCTGGATTTCTCAAATGGCAAATGCAGGTACTTTTAATCATTGATAATAGTCCAATTTAGGAAAATGGAAACCAAGATTTCAAAGTCAAGATAACTCTTTTGAGGACAGGAATATGAATTTCATTTTTTACCTCTGTCTTCGGGTAGCTCCCAGCTTGGACACCACAGGATTGTAACATATGGTAAACATAAATATTTGTTTGTTCCTCATTCCCATGCCATTTTGCACTTTTGTGCTCCTGGACTTTTTGTCCTTTTTGAGTCCTCCTGCATGCCTTTCTTTTTGAATTTATATTCAGGCTCCTCTATCCATAGTGTCCTTTTGTGTGAGAGATGTATTTAATTTTCATCTCACGGATGGAGAAGAACTTTGGCAATTTTGTACTCATATGGTTCAGTACTTCGTTTTGATACATAATGCTTTCATAGGAGATTTTTTACTCTTATTTTCATTTTGGCTTTCAATTCTTGGCATGGGATCATTTATATATAATATACTATTTAACCTGCTTCCTTTCCATGGGTCTTTTGCTATCACCCCCTAAGACATTTTTAAATGTGAGATGGATGGAGCCTCGAAATAGTATTCCAGACCTTTTGATCCTGAGTTATTTTACAAGGATTAAGTAGGACTTCAATGTGTTCATAGCCATTTAGGAAAACTGCTAAACTAGAAAAATTCTTTCAGATAAATCAATAATACACAGTCTTATAATCAATGATTTTAGTTAATCTAGAATTCTGATGCTCTCCATGCAACCAAAAGTTTGCTTCCTTTATTGAAATCAATCAAAATCTAACTAAAAAAAAATAGAAATAAAATGAATAAAAAATAAACAACCAAATCAGTTTATTTATGTACAAGATAATCAAGAAATAAAAACCAAGAAAAATAAAGTTTGAGAACTAAAACACTAACTGGTCAGTTCTCTACCCACCCCTGTAAATCTGGCAACTTGTAAGTTGAGGAGCTAGGATTGACTGCAAATTGAAAAAGGCCTACCCATTATCTAATTCTACTGGTCTTGAATTAAAAACTATGTCTGAAACTAAATATACTATTTACAATCAATCTCATCAACCCGTGAAAATCGAAGGAGATCAGGCTGGGTGTCAGATATGTTGCTAGCTTCTTTCGCTTGGTAGTTTCCCGGTTCTATCTCAATTAGATAATTTCCCAACACATAATTCACTGGTTCATTTTTTTCTTCCAATTGAGTAACATTGTGCTTCATGTGGGGCTCTCTTAATATTTTTATCTGATTTGGACTTCCCTTATGAGGCAACCACATATGTGACCAATCTGATGCGAAATATCCATTTAGCCTTGCTGACTAGTCTCGTTTCAAAACAAGTCCATAAAAATCAGGTATGTATGCTACTACAATATCAATGTACTGACATATCTTTTCATTGGTAGATAAGTGAATTAGAGCATCTTCCTTTTCCTCGACTACTTTCACAGTGGTCCTATCTAGTTGAGTAACCTGCTAGGTAGTTGGTTTAGTTTATCCATTGATCTTCTTGTAGACTGACAATGGCATAACATTGACTGCTTACCCTGAGTCTACTAAACAATTGTGCACATTATGGTTTAAAATCTCAAAAGTCAAGAGGAATGGTGGGGTTTTAAACCTAGTTTTACCTCCCACACTTGCTTCGACAATTTCTTCTACAGGTTGGTTGTTAGTGGGAAGATCTTCCTCTAGTACTTCAAGTGCTTTTAACAATTTTTCTTTCTATTGAGGTACATTACACATTTCAAATAACGAAATATTTTCCTTAGCCCTTTTAATGTCCTCCACAATAGTGTACCCCATCTCAGGTGCTTTGAGATTTTCCTTGACATTATCAACTTTGTCTTCAATAGGCTTAACAGGCATGTTGACTTGTTTCGGATCTTGACTAGTAATGGTAAATTCAGGTATTTTATCATCTTTGTTGTTTTTTTGTATTGTCTTTACATTCTCTTGAAGTCTCTTAATTTTCAGAAGCATTGAAAATTATATGCTTTCCTTCTCAGCCTCTACCCTCTCAGCTTCTTCATAAGTTTCTGATAATGTAGTCTTGACTGACATCTTGAAAAACATGGCCAATTCAGGCCCTAGAGCTGAAGTATAATATTCAATCAGAACTTTATTAGAGGGCTTATCAGCTGCAGATTTTTTTTTATATAAGCAGCAAATCTTTGAGTGAAATTATGCACTTTTTCTTTTCTGTCTTTCTTTAAAGCGCATAACCCTTTCATTAGAGCTGCATGAGTTTTCTGGACAACATATTTACTCCTAAATATTCTTTCAAATGTGTCCCAGTCTGTGATTGAATTTGCAGGCAAAGAAAAATACCATGAGGTTGCTGCTCCTTTCAGGGTATGTGGAAACAATCTATAGACTACATCTTCGTGTTCTCTAGCCCGTAGTCCTTCTATAGCCAAGTAAAATCTTTGCAAATGATCATCTACTAAAATATTTTCACTTGGGTCAAAATTAGGCAACATTTTTTCAAAATCCTGAGGTAAGTCATGCAAAGGAGGTGTTAGGTTTAACGGTGATCTATCCCTCCAAGCAGGTGGTGGATTTGGTGGGTTGGGTGGCTGATTTGCATTTACATTTACCATGATTTTAAGTGGAGAATGAGGTGGTGAATGAACAGGGATATGAACAGGTGAACAGTAAAGTGTATCTGGGTCCAACTGATTCAGAGGTTGAACAACTTCCTATAAGGCTGTTTCTACCAGTTCTTCAAAATATTCAACCAACACAACATCTTCCAATATATGGAGGTCTTTCTTCTGATATTCTCTTCTAGGTAAGGCAGGGATAATCGGTAATCCTCCAGTCTTCTTCGCATATGCCCTAGTAAATCTTCTCAGATCATTGAATACTTCGTTATCGATAGAATATAGACGCTCTTTACCCTTTTCTTTTGGAGTTGGATTGGGAAACAAACTGCTCTCAGAACTGTTACCGGTAGAATAATTTTGAGGAAATTGGTTTCCTCAGCCAACCATGCATTGGCTGCCCTCCTTCTAGCACCAAAAACTATTGAGGCTTGGAAATTCACAGGTAACAACAGCTAGGGATTCTCCCCAGTAACCATTACCAACTAGCCCGTTATTGTTTGGTATGGGGAATTTGTCCGGTTTACGGTCCAGCTACCGTAGGTCAAGTAACAAAATACAAGGTTTTACCGGTTATGGCCCGGTCCACCGTGTGTATTTTTTAGTTTTTTATGTTTAAGTATGATGTGCAAGTGCCTATCTAAAAATGCAGATTGATAGAGAATACGGGGAGCGGTCACAATGTGATGCGAAGGTTCTTACCTCTTGTCTTAACTCTCTCGCATCTAAATCACACACAGCAAGAAACTAAAACTAACTATCTAACCTATCCCTAGGGAGCAAGATTATCATTTATCAATAAGTAATGTATTTCTGTGCATGCATTAAGAAAAATCACAGATAGATGTTACTTATTTCAAAACACGTGAACATTAATAGATATATGAACAACAAGATAGCTCGTTATTTATGAAAAGCATTCATTACTCACAATGGAAATTTCATAGAATAAACTAGAGTGCATTCATAACAAGAACATAGGTTCAAAGAGTTAGAACGATCTCACAATTAATGGATGCAAGCTGAAAATGAAATAGTTCACATTCAACAAATCCATAGCACAGCATTTGAAATCTTCCACCAAGCTTTCTCCAACAGGAAACTTGTAATTCTTTATTGCAAAAGGAAATAGTTCTTATTACAACATACTCTCGCAAATATATCTGGGAAAAAGTCCTTATTGACATCTAACTCTCCTATATTTATACAAAACAACCAAACTTTTGGGCTGCCTCCATGGTGACCTTTGGGCTCCCCCAACCGTTTAATCCCACAATTTTGTCTTTTAGTGAGTTCTCATGATTTATACAATACGTTACATTTCGGATTAATATTTAAGAGCACTTTATAAAAATGGACCATCTTGGTAACTGATGAACTTTTCCCAAGCTTGGGCCTCTACTGCTATCAATTCTACTGGTCCTTTTAGACCTTGTTGATCTTAAACCTTCACTTTATCCTTCCTTTTTCTATCTCTACTTCTTTATGCTTCAGCCTATTATTTCCTTGCTGCCTCCCTTCTGCTTTGTCTTTTAGACATATCTTACTTGCAGTAATCACCCTGTCACGAACATAGCATATTTTTAGACCATTTAGCATTTAACAAAGTAACACAAACTGTACCAATACATGCATTCTATAAAATGAACTATAAACAATATTAACGCATGAAAATAAAATTGATAAGGCAAAGAAAATCCTACAAGCTGGATCCGGAAATCCTCTAAGTCCATTGTCCCACTAAAACCACAATCCCGATAGAATAGAATCTTCATCTAAAACCAGGCCACATCTGAACTAACTCAAAATCATGAAAGCATGAATCATAACAATGTAACCACCAAATCTGAACCCTAAATTGTGCTCTTCATCTCAGAGAAACTTAGACTCGACCAAAACCCAAGGAAAAACCTCGCCATCATCAAATAGAGTAAAAGCACACAAAAAGGAGGGAAAAACCTTCTTGGTGAGCAGAACTACTAAGCATCGGGCGAAAACAAAACTCTCATCGACGGGTAGAAGCACTATATGCATCAGCAAGATAGTTCACTACGAAGCCGTAATGGCGGGAAGCAAATAGGCTATGGCTTCCGCAATCAAATGAAAACTTCGGTGATCAAAAGCTTTAATGACTAAGTATTGGTGATGGTGAGCTGAACACTACTGCTGTGTCAACAAACAAAAATACTAGCCCTTCGATCAATAGTCAAAAACCATTCCAATAGCGCAAAGAAAAACAAAAAGTTAAAACAATAAAAACACAGCATCGACGAGTGCAAGGACTAATGCATCGGCAGGATAGTTCACTGAGGAGACGTAACGTCGAAAGTCATATGGACTAAGGTTTATATGGAAAAATAAAATGTCGGTGAAATAAAACACTAAAAGATGTCATACATGCATCAGAGATCGAAACACTACCCACTAAACACATCAGCGTCAACAAGCGGGAGGACTAACCATAATGCATCGGCATAATAGTTCACTATGCAGCCGCAACGGTAGAAGACAGACAAACTATCGGCTCCGTGAGCAATAGAAAACATCGGCGATCAAAAGAAATAAGGACTACAGATCGATGAGTTTAGAAATAAGAATCTCCACAGTGTCGGTGAGACAAACAAGAAGGCCTCCGAAACGGCGGCACCGCTCGAGACTAGAACTCCGACTATGATAAAACAAAAACATCGAAAGTCAAAAGTAAAAGTTTTTTTTTGAAAAATAAACAAAGGAGATAAAAAACCATCGGTGAAAAACATGAAATTCCATCAGGACATTCATTAGTTGGCTTCTGCAATGGCGGCTGCATAGAGAACTACGGCCCCGATTCACTGTTCAAAATACTTTTGACAGCGAAAAAAATATATCATCGTAAAGCAAAAGGTTTGAACCAATAAAACTACACATCCTTGAAAGTAAGAACTGTCCATTGGCCCATTCTCTATTTTTCCTCTGAAACAACGGCTACATAGATAATTAAAGCTCTGATTCAAACTTCGATTTCCCTCTGAAATAGCGGCGGCATAGATAACTAAAGTTCCGACTCAAACTTCAACTGACTTCCGATAGTGCTAAAACAAAATCATCGACAGAGAAAATGTTAAAAAATAAACAAACTCCGTAATCAAAATATTTGGCTAGACAAAGGTAGATTTAGATCATCCAACTTCCAAAACGAAGGAAACAATTGACCTCAATTCAAACTCAAGAAAATTCAAATTTGTAGCAGAGGGAAAAAACAGAGTTCAGGAAACCAAATAAATCTAGGAAAGATAAAATCAAAAGGAGGGTCCAAATTTTTTTAAAAATTCGGGAAAAAAGTTGCAGCCGCAACAAGTTCATAAATCCCTCAGGTCTAAAGGTTGAGAAATATCATGTATTATTGCTCAATAATGAAGAAACAGTGCCATTTCCCCACTACCTTGTTGTAAACTCTTGTGATATTGATGGATTCGAATGGATGCATAAAATATTGATGATTTATGAATGAATGGAATTTCATTAAAGTAGATTAATTGTTTCATGTTCAGTAATAGATAATTTGTGGCCATTGGGTCGAATTTCATAGCAATTGGAGCAAACTACACATCATTTCCTGAAGGGTCCAAAACTAGTTTTTTTTATACCTTACTGAAAGAAGTGATAACAGCCATGGGAGGTTGATTGGTTCTACATATGATTCTATGATAATATATTTTTCACATACCCTTATACAATTTAATAATTTGAGTTGGTTTCTGGACATTTGGGAAGCCATTTCTACCACTTACCTCGATGGGGATTTGAGCCCAAAATTGCTAGTAAAATCATCTATCTTGTTCAGAATTTAGTATAGACTTGAAGAAGTGATTGGAGGGCCATAATAAATCCCTAAACATAATAACTAACCTATTATATAATTCATACACCTTCTTTGAATATTTGGGAGCAATTGGGCTAATTTGGAGACCAAGACACTAAAACTAGTCAAGAGCCAAAAATTGGAAAATTGGGCATTTTGGTAAAAAATAAAAAAGGGACATTACAGAAAGAACCCTTAAAGAAGTTCCAATCTCATTCTCTGTACAAAATTTATTCAAAAACTAACAACTCTAATTTATTTTTCTTTTTTCTGTAAATAATTCAAGGAAAAATGACAAATCATAAGATCTTAGGGCCTTCTCTCCGGGCTTCAAATCTTTCAGTTTTCCATCTGTAGTTATATTTCAATTAAATAAATATATAAAACTAATATACAAAATACCTCCATCCTCAGGACAGGTAATGTTTCAGAAATCTTCCATTGGCAGGGCCTCCTTTAAGTTGAACCCCATTTTGATTTCAAATAATAAAAGAATTTTCCCCTCTATAAGCAGCAATGATATATGGTCCTTTCCACAAATGATCAGACTTCCCATGTTTGTCTTCTTTCCTTGCATTCCACTTTAGAACTAGATCATCAGCCTGGAAATGTTCTTCTTTGACTCTCCTGTCAAAATTTTTCTTCATTTTTTCCTAGTGTACCTGAACTTTATCATAATCCTTGTTATAGCTGATTTTACCACACATGGTAGATCACATATATATGGCCTTCCCTATCCCTCTGCAGACTCTTTGGACCCCATGGACTATTTTTGTACCTTTGATGTTTCCAAGATCATCCCTAAAAACACCTGTTATTTGTTGTACGTGAATTTTAATCCCTTTTTCGCGTATACACGCGGATATTACCCTTAAACCCACATACATCGGGATGTGTGCAAAAGGCCAAATATTTTTGTAGTTTTCCTTGATGTGGATCTGATTCACTTGTCTCTTGGCCTTCCATATTCCTTGAGATCGCTCGGATTTGACCTGCCATTACCCCATTGAAGCACTATATAAGGAACCCTTTGGATACATTGAAAGGGAGGAATTGAAGAGCAAGAAAAATATAGTCCATTGAAAGGGAGGAATTGAAGAGCAAGAAAAATATAGTCCATTGTTGTCGTAGCTTTCTTATACTTGAGTTTGCGTCCCTTTGTCCCTTGGAGCACTTTTTGTTCTTCCCAAGCTTTCCCTTTCTTGTGAGATTTCTATTGAGAGATGGAGGATTGAAGTTGTGGAGGCCCAGGTGGAGGACTCAGTTTCTTTGGTTCACAGACATGCCGATAGAGGTTGTCACTCATGTAATCTCTGATTTATATTAATAGAAATATCTTTTCCTGTCCAATGATGTGCATTTAAATGAATATTGAATCCATGGATGCTTTTAATTGCTTATACATTATTGATTATATATGCTAGAGTAGGTATAACACCATTATATAGAATGCTTGTCTTATTTGCTGTTGTTGAGAGAGCAAATTGCTAACACAAGTGGGATCGGAAAAAGATCAACGGGGATCTACATCAACTGTCCGGAATAAAGTATGTTTCGAGATCCTTTAGTGTTAGATGTTTTATTTCTCTTGCATATTGGGAAGGGATTGATTTCTGCAGTTTCTCTGTATGTTGTGGTACACCCCAAGTCATAGGAAGTTTTCTCGATAACAGAATTGGAGACCATACTGGGGAGGTTCCTAGTCATTTCCTTTGGGGATTTTTCAGCATTCAATGTGATTGAATTGCTTTGATTTCTCTATTTCTGATTTGGGTCTGGGGGCATGTTTTCCTAGTAGTGTCTTACAGGAGTATATTTTGTCTCAGCTTGTTTGTTTGCCTTCCTTTTATCTCTTTTTCTTCCTGTACACGGGTTTTGCTTTCACAGTAGCATGTACACACGGGTTTTCCCTAAATAGTTGCATATGTACATGGGTTTGGGTGCTTTTTCCGTGTATGGAAAGCCCTATACATGGAAAAAACCTCGATTTCTGCGTGGGCAGAAACGTACAATTATGGATTGCTTAAAAAATTAATTGGACCATGAAAATTCAAAAAAATTGCATGAAATAGGAAGAGGAGGGCATGAGAATCTATCTGGATCAAACGGGGAGAGATTTCGCTGGATGATGCTCCCGGAATCTGCTTCGGAAGTTCTGATCTCAAATACACTATGTTGGGTAAAAGTTTCAAATGATATGAAAATTTTTAAATTTTTTACTATTTATAGACATTTTTTGAAATTTTTACCCACTTTCTATAGTTTTTGACCATTTTGGATCGTTTGAACTAATTTGATGATGTAGGAGTCTGTTTTGAGTGTGGTTTGACTGTGGCTTTGATTCGTTCATGCCTACTACAGGTATGATGTCTAAATTGGCATATAGGTTAGGTTCACATCCGTTTGCATTTTGCATGACTTTCTGACCGTTTCATTTTAACCTTAGGTACGAACCCATTCCATCTTGTCACGAAACCTTCTTGCTTCTTTTAGAAGTGACATGTTGTGAAATATGGTAGAGCTTTACCATACATGGGTACCCTAGTTAGATCTTGTTTTGTATTTGGTGCCCATGCCAACATTTTTCCTTTAGGGTGTGGGAGTCCTTTGTATAGTACTGCCATGACTTTGAGCAAGAGCTTCATGCTCCTCTTGACCTTTATGCTGGTATTTTCCCTAGGAATCCCTTGTATATGTCAAGTTGTAATTGCATTATCATGATTTTTTCTTTCCTTATTGAGCCTTATGTCGGCTTCCCTGACTTTGATTATCAGCCATATAGCCTGAGCTTGTCTCATGTCTAGCCAAGCAGAGCTGTTTTATATATCTTTTGCAATTTGATTCCCCATTGTTTACTGGGAGGGGACTTTCCCCTGAGTGTCATTATCCTGCACATATTTCCTTGCATTGAGCATAGGTATGTTCCACTGCTTGGAACTAGTTTGTTTTCCCTTTCACACTCGTCTCCTCCTAGATTTGTAACTATAAAACACTTTTATTCTTTTTCAAGCTTTTCAAAATAGCTGAAAAAGTCCAAAAAAAAAATAAAAAAACCAAGAAGCAGGACAAGAAAACATGTTATCTTTGGCAGCAGTCAAGTTGTGTCGCCTTCGAACAGAGCACTGTATATCACATCCGTTGGTTGGGTTAGTAGTTTGAGTTTAGGAGCTGTAATCATATCTCCAAGTTTACCTCCACTGATTGGTTAAGCTTCGAGTCCCTATGGAACCTCTGTCGATGCCTCATTAGAGGAAATTTAAACTCAAAATGGGCCTCCTAAGGAAAATTAATAAAATAATAGTTAAAATAATAAAATAATATTTTTTAATTTTGGAGGGAAAAAAGAAAAAACTACTTTTTTGTTCGTATTTTCGACATATCTCCCTGTATTTTTACTCAAATTTTGATCGGGAGAGCTCCTTGGATGCGGAACTAAATTACGCATCCAACGAGTACCCACTTTGCATACTCTTTATGGGCCCCTCTACCCAAAAAACAAGAAATACCTGAAAAAATTTGATGATGATGTCATCATCACATTTTTCAGGTATTTCTTGTTTTTTGGGTAGCAGAGCCCATCAAAAGTATGCAGAATGGGTACTCGTTGGATGCGGAATTTAATTCCCCATCCAATGAGCTCTCCCAATCAAAATTTGAGTAAAAACACAGGGAGATATGTCAAAAATAGAAACAAAAAAAAGTAGTTTCTTTTATGATACCTATCCCCAAATTTATATTAAAAAATTGTTTAAGAGGTGCTCCCTTTTTGAATTTTAAATAATTTTGATTGGCTAATACATGATGACATGGAATTTGTAATATTTTTGGAAGGCCCATTTTAAATTGAAATTTCCTCTAATGCATGTGTCGTAGAGATGTCCCAGTTTTGTATATTGAGTCTATACTTCCTACATTCAGTCACCATTCACCTTTATGCTCTTGTTTGAAGGAAGTTGAAGCTTGAGTCAAAAATTCCTCAGTTGTCTTGACTTTGCATGTTGGCCATTCCTGGTACTATTACTAGTTCGTGCACATCTTGTTCGAGTCCTTCCATATTATACAACGTTGCTGAGTACCTCATGTTGGTTGATGGGGGATGCCTTAATGCCCTCCTTCCAGCGGATTCCATCCATCGACTTCAGATCATTTATTATGGAATAGGAGTCTAGAGTCCTTTGAGTTCCTTGATACTTATAGTCATCAATGGTAGGTTCTCTTGCCATCGACAGTTTTGGGAACACATCAATGACCCCTGATCAATGGATTCTTTCAAGTGTTCGACCTCAACACATTTATTCGTACTTGTTAGATTGCACTCTAGTACCTTGATTCCCATTTTCATTATCAGTGGATGATCTCACGTCTATTAACGGTATACATCAATGACCGATAATCAGATGATGGACTACTATGTTTGACCTTGACACCTTTATTCACATAGTAGGACATGTACTTGTAGAGGTTTGTGTAGAAGACTTTCCAGATTGGCGCCATTTCTTATATGCTACCTCCTTGATCGTGCCAGTGTTCATGAGAGTTCAGCTCTCGTGACTTGATTCCAGTGTATGTTAGATATTTTCAGCCATTATAGAGATCTTGATCCATGGTATATCTTCAGCTTTCATGGAGATCTTGGTCCTTTGTATATCTTCATCATGGAGATTATGATCTATTGTATATTGTACGTGGTGATGACCACACATGTCACAGTTTGTATATCATACCTATTCATGGCCATTGTACTCTTATGTATCCGGGACTGCTATATGTATTTGCAGTCATGTACAGAGTTTGATTATTGTATTATACTATTGGATGGCTGGTTCTTCTACCTAGTTCTTCATCACTCCACTTCTAGGATGGACATATAATGTATTTTGGCCATCGTATTACCCCTCTGACCTCACACATTAGGGGGCATATGTTATAGCGGATTTTACCACACATGGTAGATCACATATATATGGAGTTCCCTATCCCTCTGTAGACTCTTTGGACCCCATGGACTATTTTTGTACCTTTGATATTTCCAAGATCATCCCTAAAAACACCTATTATTTACTATACGCGAATTTTAACCCCTTCTCCGCGTATACACGTGGATATTATCCTTAAACTTGCATACATCAGGATGTGTGCAAAAGGCCAAATATTTTTGGAGTTTTCCTTGATGTGGATCTGAGTCACTTGTTTCTTGGCCTTCCATATGCCTCAAGATCACCTGGATTTGACCTTCCATTACCCCATTGAAGCACTATATAAGGAACCCTTTGGATACATTAAAAGGGAGGAATTGAAGAGTAAGAAAACTATAGTCCATTGTTGTCGTAGCTTGCTTATACTTGAGGTTGCATCCCTTTGTCCCTTGGAGCACTTTGTGTTCTTCCCAAGCTTTCCCTTGCTTGTGATATTTCTATCGAGGGATGGAGGATTGAACTGGTGGAGGCCCATGTGGAGGACTCAGTTTCTCTGGTTCGCAGATGTGCTGACAGAGGTCATCACTCATGTAATATTTGATTTATATTAATAGAAATATATTTTCCTATCCAATGATGTGCATTTAAATGAATATTGAATCCATGGATACTTTTAATTGCTTATACATTATTGATTATATATGCTAGAGTATGTCTAACACCATTATATAGAATGCTTGTCTTATTTGTTGTTGTTGAGAGAGTAAATTGCTGACACAAGCAAGATTGGAAAAATCTCAATGGGGATCTACATCAACCATCTAGAATAAGGTATGTTTCGAGATCCTTCAGTGTTAGATGTTTTATTTCTCTTGCATATTGGGAAGGGATTGATTTTTGTGGTTTCTCTATCTGTTGTGGTACACCCCAAGCCATAGGAAGTTTTCTCCGTAACAAAATTGGTGACCATACTGGGGAGGTTCCTAGTCATTTATTTTGGGTATTTTTCAGCATTTAATGTGCTTGAATTACTCTAATTTCTCTATTTTTGAGTTCGGTCTGGGGGCATGTTTTCCTAGTAGTGTCTTACAAGAGTAAATTTTGTCTCAGGTTGTCTGTTTGCCTTCTTTTTATCTCTTTTTCTTCCTGTACGTAGGTTTTGCTTTCACAGTAGCGTGTACATGTGGGTTTTCCCTAAATAGTCGCGTATGTACATGAGTTTGGGTGCTTTTTCCGTGAATGGAAAGCCCTATACGTAGAAAAAACCCTTATTTCTGCGTGGGCCAAAATGCACAATTATGGATGGCTTAAAAAATTAATCTTTTCTCTTACCTCATTCAATTCAATGATCTGATTTATCCTCCTTTGCATATGATTTCACTCTTCCTCATGTTCCTATAGCAACTTCATTACAGGAAAACCTAAAGACATTGGAAATACCATCTCTACTCCATATACCAACTGAAAAGGTGACATACCAATAGCTCTCTTAGTACTTATCCTGGCTTCCCATAAAGCATACTTCAAGTTGGCGTATTAGGCCCTCTTGTTCTCATCTAATAGATTCTTTATTATTCTTACTAGACTTTTATTTTAGGATTCAACAATCCCATTCCCCTGAGGATAATATGCAGTAGAATGATTTCAATTGATATGGTATTGTGGAAGAAAATGATCATTTTCTTAGACTTGAAAGCTTGTGCATTATTAGTTACAAGTATTCTAAGACATCCAAACCTTGAAAACATATTATTTTCCCAAAAATACATAATCACAGCATCTGTATCCCTTCTAGTAGGTATGGCTTTAATCCATTTAGTAAAATAATCAGTTGCATTCAAGATCCATCTATGCCGACCAGAAGAATTTGGGTTTATCTCACCAATGAAATCCAAGCCCCACTGTTGAAATGGTGCTTCTGCTGAAATTGGATTGAGTGGTAATGGCATTAGCTTCCTCTTTCCATAAAAAATTTGACAACAAGTATAAGCAAGCTACGACAGTATAAGCAAGATACGAAAAATCCAATATAAGCAAATGCAAATGCAATATCCATGTATATCACAACAAATTTATATTTTTCTTCAGCAAATGCAATATCCATTTCCCTTTGGAAAGTCGCTCCTGCATTCATTGACCCAAATGGCATCTTGGCATACATAAAGGTTCCCTATGGAGTTTTGAAAGTTGTCTTTTGCTAATCTTTAAGAAGAATCTTTATTTGATTATACCCATAAAATCTATCCATTGTATAAATCCTCTCTGCACCAACAACTTTATGTAGTATATGATCCATCTTATGAAAGGGGTAATTATCTTTCAATCAAACTTAAGGTTTCTAAAATCCATAAACAATCTAATTTCCCCATTTTTCTTTCTAACAGGAACCAAATTAGCCACCCACCCTAAACATATGAGTGTTACAATGATTTTGGCATTGAATAACTTCTTTACCTCTTTCTCAATTAAAGGCAACAACATTGGATTTATTCTTCTAAGATTACTCCTTAAAGGTTTTTATCCTAGTTTAATTGGAATGGTATGTTGTATAATGGATGTGTTATACTCTTTCAGATCTTCATAGCTCCAAGAAAAAAATCGGTGTAATTTCTCATCAAATCAATGTATCTCTTCTTCTCTTCTACAGGGAGATTTTTTGAAAGCTTTGTTATTTTAGGAGAATCCTCAATTCCAATATTTTGATCTTGAATATCATTTTCATTGGCTTTCACTTTAGGATATTTAGCTACAACATTTTGATCAAATCATTTTTCTATAGGTATCAGGCCTTTTGGAATAATATTTCAATTGAATAATATCCTTACCCCCAATCATATTTTTCAAAATTTTCTATTCAACATTCTCATATGCACACTCTTCATCATCTTGAACATTTTCTCAATTCTGATTTTTTGTATCAATACTTGTATTTACAAACTCACCTAACATTTCTAAAAATATTTTTATTTGTAGGTCATCCTCAAATACTTGCAAATACTTAGAATTGTCAGGGATAGAAGGTCTATTTACAACTTCAATTTTATACTTTTGTTAGAATAGATAGGAACTTTGAAATTCCCAGTAGTGGTGTCCAAAGAATCAACTATCTGATTTTGTATTCTAGGAATTACCATGACTTTGTGTTCAGTGAAAACTTTTCCCAGCATATCCCAAAATTCATTTCTATAAGCTCTCATTCTAGGATGTTTAGTTTGATAGCTACCATTCACTTGATTTACCACTAATTTTGAATCTCCAAAGACATCTATTTTTTTTCTTTTAATTCCTTCAATGCATTTAACCATAGTAACAAAGCCTCATACTCTGCTACGTTATTTGTACATTCAAATGTCAATTTAAAAGAATACACTTTAGAATCTCTATTTGGAGAAATAATCCAAATATCCACACCAACTCCCTCCTTACTTATGGATCCATCAAATTACATTGTCCATACCGCTTCATCATTTTGTTTATGTTCCAATGTTTCTTGCCTCTTAGAAAATTATTTATCCTCTTTTCTTTCATCTACTACTAGAAAATATTGTTCAATATAAGAATCATTGAAAAAGATAGAAGACCCCAAATCAGTATAAATGACTAATGGAATGATTATTGGGCTTATCTTGACTACTCAGCACATATGCCAATCTCTTTTCCTTTGTATAATCTTCTATGTTCTCCAAACAATGGAATTGTTGCAAAATACATGTCCATTTGCAAAGTTCTTTTGAGTTTTGAATCCCAATATCTAGATAACAACATACCAAATTTTGGAGGAATATCATCCACCACCACATCTATGATAATACTCTTCGAAGGAATTTGTACAAGAGTAACTACCAAACCTTTAATTATCCCTAAACATTTTACTTCTCTGGAATCAAAGGAAAAAAGTTATTTATAAGGTATTGTGATCTCTAATCCCATGCTCTCAACCACCACTCTTGGCATGAGTTTGTGTGATGCACCAGAGTCCAACATAGCATTGTGTAGAATCATGTCATGAACATGCAGGCTAACATAAAAAGGTGGTACATCTTCTTCATTAGTATCTTCAATCCTAGGACCAAGAACTATCATTAGGGCATCATTTGTCAATTATAATGTGTCTGGATGGAATTCTGCATCATTTCTAACCATTATGGTAATTTGTTCTCTATATTCATTGTTATTCAACAACTCACTCAAAGGAATGGAAACCTTTATCTTGGATATTTCACTCTGTAAATTGAAGCACGAAACCGTTATGTCACTTTCAATTGGCATTTCTTTTTTATTTTCTTTTAATGTCTGATTTTTTTTCTCTGGAATCTTCTGTACAATCTTTTCTTTTTGTTTTTCTACATTTTGTTGAATACTAGAAGGTTGATCTGGAGGAAGCCTTCCTTTATTTATAATTACATCTCTAATTCTCAAATTCATTTTTTTGGGGAAATCAATTATAGAATTATTATATCCTCTTTGGTATTTGTCTGTCTCTAAATCAAGTTTATTACAATCATCTTCTCAATAAAACATATTATGCTCCTCTTCTGTGAGATAAATTTCATAGTCTAAACCATCAAAATGGTGTATCTGATTATCCCTGGGATCATTCTCTTCTTCCTCATCTACAAAGTTCTTTCGAAAGGGTGGTCTTATTTGTTGGTCTTCAACATTCCTTGGATTTCTTTGATCTCTTTGTATAATATGAGGAGGAGGAGGAGGAGGTGTCCTGAAATTAGGATTTCTGATTCATGGTTCGGGTTGATCTCTATTTGGAGGCCTATTATCCAATGCTAATATGTCTCTCCATGTTTTTCATCATTATATCAACTTTTTCATATGTGGATGAAGTTGTAGAAGTTTTATTTTTTCCCTAGTTTTTATCCTATCTACCTGCAATCTTTGTTTCATCTTTCTAGAGGCCATTAATTTATCTTTGACCTATAGTGCATCTTTTAACATAGCAGGAAAATTTGTAGATTTGCTCTCTCAATAACAAAGAAAATTTACTGTCAAATGCATCAACATAGTGAATATTTGCAACTCCTACATGGGGTTTAATGCCAGCTGGTATTGAATTATAAACCCTCATAAATCTTCTAGAAAATTCATGCAAAGATTCAAAATTCGCTTTCTTTAAATTGTTGTATTGCGATAATACCTATAGAGGACTCTTTTTATATTCCCACCTATCCAAAAAATGAGTGAAAAATCCTCAAAAGTAGAAATAGATATGGAAGGAATATCCTTAAACCATCTCTTTTCTTCCCCTATAAAATTTGTGCAAACAATCTCATTTTTGCATTGTCATAATCCACTTCTTCTAAATCAATGAAATCGTCAAATCTATCCATATGTTATCTAGCTGTTAAATTTCCCTCACCATTAAATAATGTAATCCTCTATGAGTAATTATGTGGAAGGTCATGTTAAACAACAGACAAGGGAAGTGGAGCAAACCTAGTAGCCATGGCTCTAGGCAGGTTTTGAACAATAGGAGGATTTTGAATAATAATTGAAATTTGTGGCTGAGGAGTTTGGACTATTAGTTTTCTTTATTATGTTTTCACAATATTCTGAAGATTTTTCCAGTGAATCCAACATATAATATTGAAGCCTATTTGGATTGATTGCAATTTGTTTTAAATCTGATTCGGATTTAGACCTTAAAATAGAGTGTTCAAACTTTGTTTCCAAATCCAAATCTTGAAAACTGAGAAATTCTTCTTGAGTTTGAGAAAATTATCTTTCTATTTGAGAAGTACCTTTTTGTTATTTTCCTCTTCTTTTCTTAATTAAATTTTCTGTATCTTCCACACTATATCAAGTTTCAAAATTAGGGTTACCTCTTGTGTGATTTCTCTTGGAAGCCAAGATGTCATCTTTGAAACACCTTCTTGAATATTAATGTGGATTCGTCAAGGAAAAACACAACCGACTCTAAATACAAGAACTTTTGTTTTCCCACATAAATCTTATTTTCTTGAAAAATATTGTCATTCTCCTAGGGAAGATTTGAACTCTCATTTCCCAGAAACGACGCCAATATGTTATCACTCATAATTTACCCTTTGTTGTGAGAGGATAATCCCAAGGTAACGAAAAAACCAATCTTTAGGAGTACAACCAGCTTCTTTCCTACCATATAGGGATCTCTCAATAGATAAACACAAAGGCCATATATATTTGAAAGAAATAATTTTTAATGGTAACAATGGCTGAAACAGGTGGTCATTGGGAATGGAGTCAAATGTGAAAAATAATTAATGACAGTGATTTGCAATGGAATTCTTAACAGAGGCAAGGTTGTCACTCTTTTATAGTCAAAATGCTGGTTGTCTAGTGATGAGGAAGAATAAGAAACATTCCATTAATATGGGTATCTAAAGATGAATCCAATATTAGCTTTAGTCGAAAAAACTTATGAATGCTTGAAATTAAAGAATCATGGCGTAAACCTATGAATTGAAATTCAATATACAATTATCCAAGCATGAAAAGATAACATAATGAAAAGGTAAACATGAAACACATTCACATAAAGGAAAGAAAGTACAGGCTATAAAATGAATAACACAAGAATCTCTGGTAGAAAACCTGCTTGGCTCTCAAATATTTTTATTATTCTTGAATCTCTCTTACAAAAATATGTTCTTGCTCATGGGTTCCAACCATCATTACATTGAAAAATGTTGCTTAAATACATCTCAAAATGCTCCTTGAGCTGATAACTTCTTAAATACTAAAAATAGGAGAAAGTAACTGTCTTATTACACTTGTCACTTGACTCCTAACAAACTAATCCTTAAAAATCTATTATATTATTCAAAATAAAACTTGTCTTCAAATGGGCTTGGGCCTTATGATGAATTCTTCACTAATGCAGTTTATGCTTTATCTAGCCAAATTTTTCTATGGTTTTCCATTGGTCCACAAATGGAAGTTCCATATTCACCATTTATTTTTCCAACACTCTCAATTCCACATGATCTACATATGAAATAGGTGGAAGCTGGGTACAAATGGTTTTGAACGTATCGATTAACTCAAAATCCATTGTCAACTTATCAATTATAATTTTTCATGACAGAGATTGATTCCTGTACTCAAACTTTTTGTAGTCTAATCTAGTTATGACCAATAATTCTTGATACTCTAATTGGGACAAAAGGTTACCATCTTCTTCCCAAAAGGAAGGAAAAACTTTCTGAAAAAGAGACACAAACAAGCCTTTAAAAATATTTATCTAATACTGCATTATATCAATCTTGGCCTGCACAGTTTCTATGTGCTGATGTTTTCCCACCACTTTTCTAGCCCAGGTGATCACTGTAATCTTGTCCTTAATTCCCATTGTTCTCAAATCTTCTTCAAATAAAGTATTTAGGTAAATTATAATATTTTTCGCTGTATCCATTGGCTTTTTATTCAAGGCCTCTTTCACTAATGTACAACTTTGTTTAGAAGAGTTTATTACCATATCCTTCTTCTGAATATAATTTAGATATGGCCTAATTTTAACAACTTGAACAGTAAGTTTTCAAGTCTGCTTAGGTATGTGCCATACCTTGTGGATGAAAAACCGAAGGTACATCAGTTTCTTAGCTGTCTACCTTATCACATAAAGGATAGGATTGAGTATAACAATCCAAAAAATCTGGAAGAAGCTATGAGGAAAGCCAATTTATGTTATGAACAGAATCAGAAAAAGGAGAGTATGGCCAACTGGAAGGCCAAAAAGAATAATAACTATGATCAAACAAGAAAGAGTTTGTGCCCAATCGGAATTCTAAAAATAATAAGGCCAGACATTTTTCTAATAAGAATTTCTAGGGGAATAAGAATAATTCACAGAACAACTGGAACAATCAAAAGAGTAAAGAGTCTGCTAATAATCATAGTAATTACACAAAGAACTTTGAACGAAAAGAACCTATAAAGTGTTGGAAGTGCAATGGCCCACATTATGCCTCAGTCTATCCTAATAAAAAAAATACTGTCAGTAATATCCATAGCATACAGGAGGAGATGACTATTGGAGATTTAGCGAGGACTATGCTCGGGATTAATGCAACTTTGGAAAATCGGCAAGCAGACTATCAAACTTCCATGGTGGAAGTAGAAGGTAAGATAAACCAAAAACCCATATCTATTTTAATTGATCCAGGAGCTAGTTTAAGTTATATTTCACCTAATTTGGTAGAAAAATGTAAACTTCCTGTTGAAAAGTGTGTAAGTTCTTGGTTGGTTTAGTTAGCTACTGGTGCAAAGAGGAAGGTAACTAGTTTTGTAAAGAATTGTGCAGTAGTTATGGATCAATTTGAAACTTTTGTAAAGCTNGATATGGATTGGTTAGAGCGGCATAGGGTGATTTTGAATTGCTATGACAAAACCTTTACTTGTATAAATAAAGATGGAAAACCAATAAGCATAAAGGGAATCCCTAGAAAAACAACCGTAAGGCAAATCTCTACTCTGTTGCTTAAGAGAGATGTTAGGAAAGGTTGTAAGGCTTATGTAGTAACAGTAACTAATGAGGAAAATATAAATAATATAGATAAACTAAAATTAGAGGATATACCAGTTTTAAAAGAGTATGCAGATGTATTTCCAGAAGAAATTTTGGGACTGCCTCCAAAAAGGGACTATATTTTACCATTGAGCTGGTACCTGGTGCAGTACCTAGCTCAAAGGCCCCTTATCGGATGAACATACTTGAACATAATGAACTTAAGTCACAATTAAAAGAACTTATTGACAAGAAATATATTCGAACCAGTGTGTCTCCCTAGGGGGCACCTGTCATCTTCGTTAAGAAAAAGGATGGGACTCTACGACTTTGCATAGATTACCGTCAGTTGAATAAGATGACTATTAAAAATAGATATCCGTTACCTCGCATAGATGATCTGTTTGATCAACTACGTGGAGCCACACTGTTTTCAAAAATTGATTTACGGTATGGATATCACCAACTTAGAATTAAAGACGAAGACATCTTTAAAACAACTTTTAGGACTTGATATGGCCATTACGAGTTTGTCGTCATGCCATTCGGGATTACTAACGCTCCAGCTACTTTTTGTGTGTCTAATGAATAATGTAATGCATAAATATCTGGATAAGTTTGTGGTCGTGTTTATCGATGACATATTAATCTATTCGAAATCAGAAGAAGAACATAAGGAACATTTAAAAATTGTCTTGCAAGAGTTGCGATATCATCAACTCTTTGCAAATTTTAATAAATGTGAATTCTTTAAAGATAAAATCCAGTACTTAGGTCATGTGGTGACTAAAGAAGGAATTTCGATGGATCCCAAAAAGATAAAGGCGATTGAAGATTGGCCAGTTCCTAAAGATGTACCTGACGTTCGATCCTTCATGGGAATTACCGGTTATTACTAGAGGTTCATTGAAGGGTTTTCGAGAATCGCAAATCCGATAACCTCCTTGCAAAAAAAGGGAAATAAATTTGATTGGAATCAAAAGTGTGAGGATAGTTTTAAAAAGTTAAAAACCTTACTAACTAGCGCACCTATTTTAAGAATAGCTGATCCAAATAAAGATTTTATAGTGTGTACTGACACCTGCAATGATGGTTTAGGTGGAGTATTGACTCAAGGGCATGTCATCGCTTATGAGTCTAGGAAATTAAAAATTCATGAAAATAATTATGCAACTTATGACTTGGAATTAGTTTCTTTCATACATGCTCTAAAGATGTGGCGTCATCATTTAATTGGAAGAAAATTTATTCTAATGACAGATAATAAAGGACTAAAATATATGTTAGATCAACCTAACCTGAATGCTAGACAAGCTAGGTGGCTATCTTTTGTAAGTGAGTATGATTTCGAAATTCATCACATTAAAGGGAAATAAAATAAAGTTTCTGATGCATTAAGCAGAAATGAAAAGCTGAAATTTACAACAGTTATCAGCACTTATACAATAGATCTAGAAGAACAGCTTAAAGTAGGGTTAGAACAAGATGAAATTTACCAAAAATTACAAGCAAAAGAAAAATAAAATCCAATAGAAAGTTTAAGTAAAGGGTACAGATTGAATGACAAAGGATTTTTACTGTATAAAGACAGAATGTATGTACCTAATGTACCTAAAGTTAAGTTATTAATTTTAGACGAAATCCATAAAACTCATTACTCAGGCCATCCGGGTTATCAGAAGACTATAACTATGTTAAGAAAAGAATATTTTTGGCCAAACATGAAGACTAAACTGGCAGAATATATTGCTAGATGTTTTGAATGTCAGCAAGTAAAAACTGAACATCAACATCCATCTGGATTACTTCAGCCATTGCCCATTCCTAGCTGGAAATGGGAGATAATTAGTCTTGATTTTGCTACTGGACTTCCTAAAAGTGAGAATTTAAATGATTCTATAATGGTAATAGTTGAAAAATTGAGTAAAGCAGCCCATTTTATACCTGTAAAAACTACGTATAAAGCTGCAAACATAGCTGATATCTTTTTAAAGAAATTTTTTTGACTGCATGGAATACCAAAATTTATAATCTCAGATCGAGACCCTAAATTTACAGGTAACTTTTGGATATCTCTGTTTAAAGGATTAAATACTACACTAAATTTTAGTACTTTGTTCCATCCTCAAACTGATGGACAAACTGAAAGAGTAAGTCAAGTACTGTAAGATTTACTAAGAATGTATGTAAAGGATCAACCAGGTAAATGGGAAGATTATTTACACCTGGTAGAATTTGCTTACAATAATAATTATCAGGTTTCAACTAGATTTAGTCCTTTCAAATTTTTGTATGGAAGGAAATGTAACACTCCTATCTCTTGGAGTAATCCGGTGGACAAGTTAGTATTAGGTCCTGAATTATTGAAAGAAATGGAAGAAATTGTAAAACAGGTACAAGGTAATCTGAAAATTGCGCAAGATCGACAGAAAAGTCAAGCAGACCTTAAAAGAACTCCAAAAGAGTTTCAGGTAGGTGAACATGTGTTCATCAAGGTGAGACCCAAAAATATCTCTCCGAGGTTGGGTAGTTGTACAAAACTAGTACCTCGTGACTGTGGTCCTTTTGAAATACTGTCCAGGATTGGACAGGTAGCCTATCAGTTAGCCTTACCACCAAATTTAAGAGTTCACAATGTTTTTCACATTTCTGTATTAAAGAAATATGTTGATGATGCTACTCATGTTGTTAACTGGAATGATGTACAGAAGGAACCCAAAGGATTTTTTTGGTGGAACTAGAATGTATCCTCGAGCAGAGCGAGACAACACTTTGGAACCGCACCATTGGTCAAGTGAAGGTGCAATGGAAGCACCTTAGTCCAAAGGAAGCCACCTGGGAATTAGAAAGTCATATGCGGGATGCATATCCAATTCTGTTCTAGGGGAATTCTGAGGAAGAGGAATAAATAACATCAAGGATGATGTTATAATTTAAGGGGGGTGTATGTCACATGTCCCAATTTTGCAAAAACAATTTTATATTATTTGAGGAACATTATGTTAAATTTTATACTAAGTTGTAATTGATGACCAGTGGGGTCAAGAATATTTATTGCAAATTCAGAATATTTTATTTATAAATAAATAAATGAGGAGACAACAGCTTAGGAGAGCTGTTAAAAGAGTGTTTACTGGTCAAATTGGTGGAGGAGACTGGGTGGAGAGCAAACTGACATGTGGCAGCATCCTCAAACCACTTCCAACTGTTGCAGGTGGAAACCTCCCTATATTTGTGGTCATGATTCCCCAAGAAAGTGGAATCAGAGCAGGTGGCTCAATTAATGAAAACTGACCCAAAAGACCTTGGAATCTTTATAAAAATTCCCATTGAAGAGAGCTGAGGTTGCTCATTCTAGAGAAGTGATCATTCAGGGTGAATGAATGTAATTTAGAGAAATTCAATGGAGGGGAATCTGGAAAGTGTTTGAGGGGATAACTGCTATGAATGATCTAGTTGCATCTTTTAAGCTAAAGATCATACTATTGAGAGCAGATTGTTTTACTGAGGTATTGAACTAGTCAGGTGACCGAGGGTTCTACAGTTGAATTCTCCACCCAGTTATCAGCCAGGAAGACTAGGAACAAGCTCGGTGGTCCTGAGGAAGTGTTGTTTGAGCGCTCTCCAGGAGATTGGTAGGGAGGAACGACCTCCTAAAGCTATTGTCGTATGGTCCTCAATAGGTTCTATGTTGTTTTATTTTACTGCCTGGGTTAAATAAATCTTAGTTTAGCTGCTACATGAATGTTAAAGTTCAGAGTTTGTGAAATGTTAGATTAAGTATTCTTATTTGATTATTTATAGCAATGAAAATGGTTTAGGGAAGTAATGAAATAGAAAGAAATTAAATTTCTAGACTGTGTTTTTCCACACCTGGAAACCAGGTCGTACTCTAGCACAGATAGAATTCTTTAAATAAATGAAATAATTCTTAAGAATAATGAAAATAGTAGATATGATTTGTATTTGTAGGTAAACAGAGTAGATTTTATTTCAGTGTTTAAAATGCAATAAAATAGCAGTGTGTTGAGGCCTAGAAAATCACAGGTTACAACAGTTAGGGATTCTCCCCAGTAAACGTTCCCAACTAGCACATTACTATTTGGTATGGGGAATCCATCCAGTTTACAGTCCAGCTACCGTAGGTCAAGTAACAAAAATAAAGGGTTTTACCGGTTACGGCCTGGTCCACCGTGTATGTGTTCAGTTTTTGTATTTAAGTATGAGATGCAAGTGCCTATCTAAAAATGCAGATTGATAGAGAATACGAGGAGCGGTCACAATGTGATGTGTAGGTTCTTACCTTTCGTCTTAACTCTCTCGCATCTAAACCACACACAACAAGAAAAAACTAAAACTAACTATCTAACCTATCCCTAGGGAGCAAGATTATTATTCATCAATGAGTAATGTATTTTGTACATGCATTAAGAAAAATCATAGATAGTTGTTACTTATTTCAAAACACATGAACATTTATAGAAATATGAACAGCCAAGTAGCTAATTGTTTATGAACAACATTCATTAGCTAGTTGTTACTAGAGCACATTCATAACAAGAACATAGGTTCAAAGAGTTAGAATGATCTCACAGTTAATGGATAACAGCTAAAAATGAAATAGTTCACATTCAACAAATCCATAGCACAACATTTGAAACCTTCCACAAAGCTTTCTCCAATAGGAAACTTGTAATTTCTTTATGCAAAAGGAAATAGTTCTTCTTACATCATATTCTCACAAATCTATCTGGGAAAAAGTCTCCACTTCTATCTAACTCTCCTATACTTATACTACAAGCAAAACTCCTGGGATGCCCCTTGGTGACCTTTGGGATTCCCCCCAACCGTTCAGTCCCACAATTTTGTCTTTTAGTGAATGCTCATGATTTATGTAATGCATTACATTTCAGATTATGGTTTAAGAGCAGTTTATAAAAGGGACC
The DNA here is from genome assembly GCA_001517045.1 of Pseudotsuga menziesii. Lineage (NCBI taxonomy): Eukaryota > Viridiplantae > Streptophyta > Pinopsida > Pinales > Pinaceae > Pseudotsuga > Pseudotsuga menziesii. Next base: position 885,361 of record LPNX010367516.1, read on the forward strand.
ATCTTGGTAACTGATGAACTTTTTGAAAACCCGGGCCTCTGTTGCTATTGATTCTGCTCAGTAATTCGTTGGTATTTTGAGATCCTGTTGATCTCAGACCTCCAGTTTCTCCTTCCTTTTCTATCTCTGCTTCTTTATGCTCCAGCTTCGTCTTTCTTTGCTGCCTCCCTTTTGCTTTGTCTTTTAGATATATCTTCCTTGCAGCAATCGCCCTGTCATGAAAATAGCATATTTTAGACCATTTAGTGTTTAACAACGTGACACAAACTGTATCAATACATGCATTCTGTAAAATAAACTACAACAATATTAATGCATGAAAAGATAAGGCAAAGAAAATCCTACAAGATGGGTTTGAAAATCCTGTAAGCCCGTTGTCCAACTAAAATCACAATCCCAATAGAACAGACTCTTTATCTCTATCCAAGCCGCATCTGGACTAACTCAAAACCCTCTGATGAAAGCATGAACCAAACGATGTAACCGCTACTCCTCAAAACACCAAATCCCAAACTGCGCTCTTGCTCTCAGAAAACCCTAACTCGACCAGCACCCGCGGGAAAACTCCTCCATTCCATAACATAGAGTAAAAGCAAACCAAAACGAATAGGCGGGAAAAACCTACCAGCAATCGGAAGCAAGAAACGCTAAACATCGGGCTGACAAAATCCTCATCAACGAACATAAACTCTATACGTCGGACGGTTAGTTCACTAAGCTGCTGCAATGGCAGAGACCATATAGCCTAAGGGTTCCACGGCAAAATAAAATGTCGGTGAAATAAACACTAAAAACTACAGCATCGGACCTTGGAACCACTATAGCATCAGATGACTAGTTCAATGAGGAGCCGTAACGGCGGAAGTCACATGGACTAAGGGTTCTGCAGACCAGATAACATCAGCAAAATTCAGAAAAAACCATCGACGAACATAACAACTATATGTCGAATGGTTAGTTCACTCAACTGTCGCAACGGTTGAAACCATATAGACTAAGGGCTCTGTAGTCAACATAAAAACATCGGCAGTTGGCAACTCTAAAAGCTAAAGGTTAGAGCTCATAACCACTAAACATCGACGAGATAGTTTACTAGAAAACCGCAACGACAGAAAGTGGAGAGACAACGGATTCCACAACCAAAGGCTCAATGTTGTTGCCGTGTTGGCAACACAAAATATTAGTACTCCGATCAATCATCAACACCGTTCCAATGGAAAAAACAAAAACATCGTGAAATAAAAGTTTGATCAATAAAACAAAAGCATTAGTGAGAATCAGAGTTATCCATCGGCACGTTCTCTATTTACCTTCCGCAACGGCAGCTACGTAGAGAACTAATGCCCCGATTCACACATCAATAGACTTCCGGTAGCAATAAACAAACATAAAACATAGCGTTAAGTGCTCAAATACCTTAAGCTGGGCGGCATTACAAAGTTCATTTAACCTCCGAAATAGTGGCAGCAACAAGAATTAGAGTTCTGACACAAACTTCAACTGACCTCTGATAACAATAAAGGAAAACATTTAGATCAAAAGGATGTTATTTTTCAAATCAAAACTTTAAATTCCCCAGTCAAAACATTGGCAAACAAAAGGCAATTTTCCGAAAATCATGAAAAGAGCTGATCTCAATTCAACTTCAAGTAACCCAAATTTGTTGCAGAGGGAAAAACAAAGTTCAGCAATCAAAACAATCCTAGACAAGATAACATCAAAAAGGAGGGTCCAATTTTTTTTTTAAATTGGGAAAAAAGTTGCAGCTGCAACAATTGGCGACTACCTGGCGAACTCAGATCTCTGGAAAACTGCTTCTTTGAGCAATAGATTGTTTGACAGTAAAACCAATATGTTGAATTCTTCTAGATGTCTGGATTTCCCAAATGGCAAATGTATGTACTTTTAATCATTGATGATAGTCCAATTTAAAAAAATGGAAACCAAGATTTCAAAGTCAAGATAACTCTTTTGAGGCCAGGAACATGAGTTTCATTTTTTACCTCTGTCTTAAGGTAGCTTCCAGCTTGGACACCACAGGATTGTAACATATGGTAAACAAAAATATTCATTTGTTCCTCATTCCCATGCCATTTTTCACTTTTTGTGCTTTTGGACTTTTGTCCTTTCTTTTGAGTCCTCCTGCATGCCTTTCTTTTTGAATTTTTTATTCAGGCTCCTCTATCCATAGTGTCCTTTTGTGTGAGAGATGTATTTAATTTTTAGCTCAGGAACGAAGAAGAACTTTGGCAATTTTGTACTCATGTGATTTAGTACTTTGTTTTGATACATATTGCTTTCTCAGGAGATTCTTGACTCTTATTTTCCTTTTGGATTTCAATTCTTGGCGTGGGATCATTTATATATAATATACTGTTTACCTTGCTTCCTTTCCATGGGTCTTTTGCTGTCACTCCCTAGGACTTTTTTTAAATGTGAGATGGATGGAGCCTCGAAATAGTATTCCAGACCTTTTGATCCTAAGTTATTTCACAAGGATTAAGTAGGACTTCAATGTGTTCATAGCCATTTAGGAAAACTACTAACTAGAAGAAATTATTTCAGATAAAACAATAGTACACAGTCTTATAATCAAGGATTTTAGTTAATCCATAATTTTGATACTCTCCATGCAACCAAAATTTTGCTTCTTTTATTGAAATCCATCAAAATCTAAACTAGAACAAATAGAAATAAAGTAAATCAAAATAAACAACCAAATCAATTTATTTATGTACAAGATAATCCAAAAAATCAAAAAAGAAAAATATGGTTTGAGAACTAAACCACTAACTGGTCAATCCTCTGCCCACCCCTATAAATATGGCAACTTGTAATTTAAGGGGCTATGCTTGACTACAAAAACGAAAAAGACCTAACCATTATCTAATTCTACTGTACTTGAATAAAAAACTACATCTACTATTTTACAATCAATCTCACCAGCTTGTGAAAATCGAAGGAGATTGGGTTGGGTGTCTGATGTACTGCTAGCTTCTTCTACTTGGTAGTCTCCCGGTTCTAGCTCAATTAGATCATTTCCTGACATAGAATTCACTGGTTCATTTTTTTCTTCCAATTGAGTAACATTGTGCTTCATGTGGGGCTCTCTTTATATTTTAATCTAGTTTGGACTTCCCTTCTAAGGCAACCACAAGTGTGACCAATTTGAAGCAAAATACCCATTTAGTCTTGCTAGCCAGTCTCGATTCAAAATAAGTCCATATCCATCAAGTATTTCTGCTACTACAATATCAATGTACTGACATATCTTTTCATTTGTAGATAAGTGAATCGGAACATCTTCCATTTCCCCGACTACTTTCACACTGGTCCTGTCTAACTGAGTAACTTGCCAGGTAGTGGGTTTAGGTTGTCCATTGATATTTTTGCAGACTGAAAGTGGCATAACATTGACCGACGACCCTGAGTCTACTAAACAATTGTGTACCTTATGGTTTAAAATCTCAAAGGTCAAGATGAATGGTGGGGTTTTAAACCTAGTCTTACCTCCCACACTTGCTTCAACAATCTCTTCTATAGGTTGGTTGTTAATGGTAAGCCCCTCCTCTGTTACTTCAAGTGCTTTTAACAACTCGTACCCCATCTCAGGTGCTTTGCGATTTTCCTTGACATTATCAGCTTTTTCTTCAATAGGCCTATTAGGCATGTTGACTTGTTTTGGATATTGACTGCTAATAGTAATTTTAGGTATTTTATCATCTATGTTGTTCTTTTTTATTTCATTCATATTGTCTTGAAATTTCTTAATCTTTGGAATTATTGAATTGTCTTTATTTAACAAACCTTGGCTCCTTGTTGTCACATTTGTTTCTGATATCTCCTCATGCTTCAAAGTACCTTCGTCTTCTGTATCAAAAAGTGAGACACAGTCCCATAAAACCAGAGCATCATCCTCTTGTTTTTCTGTTAATTTATTTCCCTTTTCCTCCTCATCATCAACTTTTGTTAGTTTAGAGTCCAACAGCTGATTCATTACTAATGTCATCGAATTGATCCATTGAAGGCAATTTTTTTCAGAATGAGGCTGCTGATGAAAGGTGCAAAAATTATCCATCCCTACCTCCGTTAAATTCATTGATGCAGGACTATGTGGAGGAGGCTTAGTTTGATTCTTGTCCTCTCTCCTTTTTATAGTAAGGCTTATAATATTTTTGAGCTTCTTTTTCCTTTTCCAAATCTATTATTCTCTTAGATAGTTTCTGCATCATTTTCAACATTCCTTCCAATTCATGTGACTGCTCTTCCTTAGGCTTAGACAGTAATAAGGCTTTCTTACCAAAATTTTTTTTCTCCCAACTGCTCAGGATAATCTTCTATGCTCTCTTTTTCAACTTCTACTCTCTTAGCTTCTTCATAAGTTTTTGACAATGTAGGTTTGACTTGCATCTTGGAAAACATAGCCAAGTTAGGTCCTAGAGTTGAATTATAGTATTCGATCAGAACTTTATCAGAAGGCTTATCAGCTGTAGAAATTTTTTAACATAAGTAGCAAACTTTTGGGTGAAACTATGCACTTTCTCTTTTCTTTCTTTCTTTAAAGCGCACAACCCTTTCATTAGAGCTGCATGATTTTTTTGGGATGCATATTTACTTCTGAATATCCTTTCAAATGTGTCCCAGTCTATGATTGAGTTTGCAGGCAGAGCAAAATACCATGAGGTTGCTGCTCCTTTCAGGGTATGTGGAAACAATTTGCAGACTACGTCTTCATGTTCTCTAGCCCTTAGTCCTTCTATAGACAAGTAAAAGCTTTGCAAATGATCATCTACTAAAATATTTTCACTTGGGTCAAACTTGGGCAGCATTTTCTTAAAATCCTGACGTAATTCATGTAAAGGGGGTGCCAGGTTTAAAGGTGACCTAGCCCTCCAAGCAAGTGGTGGATTCGGTGGGTTGGGTGGCTTATTTGCATTCACGTTTTCCATGAGTCTATGTGGAGAATGAGGTGGTGAGTGAACATGGGTATGAATAGGTGAATAGTAAGGTGTATCTGGGCCCACTTGATTCAAAGGATGAACAACTTCCTGTAAGGTTGTTTCTACCATTTCTTCGAAATATCCAACCAACACTGCGTCTTCCAATATAGGACGGTCTTTGTTCTTATATTCTCTTCTGGGAAAGACAGGAATAATTGGTAATCCTCCAATATTATTCACATATTCCCTAGTATGTCTTCTTAGATCATTAACTACTTCGTTATCGAAAGAATATAGATGCTCTTTACCCTTCTCTTCAGGAATTGGATTGGGAAACAAACTGCTTTCAGAACTATCATCGATGGAATAATCTTGAGAAAATAAGTTTCCTCGACTAGCCATGCATTGGATGCCCTCCTTCTAGAGCCAAAAAATGTTGAGGCCTGGAAAATCACAGGTAACAACAGTTAGGGATTCTCCCCAGTAAACGTTCCCAACTAGCCCATTACTGTTTGGTATGGTGAATCCGTTCGGTTTACGGTCCGGCTACCGTAGGTCAAGTAACAAAAATAAAGGGTTTTACTGGTTACGGCCTAGTCCACCGTGTATGTTTTTAATTTTTGTATTTAAGTATGAGATGCAAGTGCCTATCTAAAAATGCATATTGATAGAGAATACAAGGAGTAGTCACAATGTGATGCACGGGTTCTTACCTATCATCTTAACTCTCTCGCATCTAAACCACACACAACAAGAAAAAACTAAAACTAACTATCTAACCTATCCCTAGGGAGAAAGATTATTATTCATCAATGAGTAATGTATTTTGTGAATGCATTAAGAAAAATCACAGATAGTTGTTACTTATTTCAAAACACATGAACATTTATAGATATATATGAACAACCAGATAGCTAATTGTTTATGAACAACATTCATTACTCATAGTGGAAATTTCATAGAATAAACTAGAGCGCAATCATAATAAGAACATAGGTTCAAAGAGTTAGAAGGATCTCATAGTTAATGGATAACAGCTAAAAATGAAATAGTTCACATTCAACAAATCCATAGCAGAGCATTTGAAACCTTCCACAAAGCTTTCTCCAACAGGAAACTTGTAATTTCTTTATGCAAAAGGAAATATTTCTTCTTACATCATACTCTCACAAATCTATCTGGGAAAAAGTCTCCACTTATATCTAACTCTCCTATACTTATACTACAAGAAAAACTCTTGGGCTGCCCCTCGGTGACCTTTGGGCTTCCCCCCAACCATTCAGTCCCACAGTTTTGTCTTTTAGTTAATGCTCATGATTTATGTAATACGTTACATTTCATATTAAGGTTTAAGAGCACTTTATAAAAGGGACCAGCTTGGTAACTGATGAACTTTTCCAAAATCCAGGCCTCTATTGCTATTGATTCTACTCAGTAATCCGTTGGTCTTTTGAGATCCTGTTGATCTCATACCTCCACTTTCTCCTTCCTTTTCTATCTCTGCTTCTTTATGCTCTAGCTTCATCTTTTGTTGCTGCCTCCCTTCTGCTTTGTCTTTTAGATATATCTTCCTTGCAGCAATCACCCTGTCATGAAAATAGCAGATTTTAGACCATTTAGTGTTTAACAACGTGACACAAACTGTATCAATACATGCATTATGTAAAATAAACTACAACAATATTAATGCATGAAACGATAAGGCAAAGAAAATCCTGCAAGCTGGGTTTGAAAATCCTGTAAGCCCATTGTCCAACTAAAATCACAATTCCAATAGAACAGACTCTTTATCTCAATCCAGACCGCATCTAGACTATCTTGAAACCCTCCGATGAAAGCATGAACCAAACTATGTAACCGCTACTCCTCAAAACACCAAATCCCAAACTGCGCTCTTGCTCTCAGAAAACCTTGACTCGACTAGCACCCGCGAGAAAACTCCTCCATTCCATAACATAGGTAAAATCACACCAAAAAGAATCGGTGGGAAAAACCTACCGGCAATCGGAAGCAAGAAATGCTAAGCATCGGGCTGACAAACTCCTCATCGGTGAACGAAAACTCTATACGTCAGACGATTAGTTCACTAAGCCACTGCAACGACGGAGACCATACAGCCTAAGGGTTCCGTGGAAAAATAAAATGTCAGTGAAATAAACACTAAAAACTGCAGCATCGGACCTTGGAACCACTATAGCATCGGGCGACTAGTTCAATGAGGAGCCATAATGGCAGAAGTCACGTGGACTAAGGGTTTCGTAGACCAGAAAACATCGACAAAAATCAGAACAAACCATCGACAAACGGAACAACTATACGTCGAATGGTTAGTTCACTCAAATGCCACAACAGTGGAAACCATATAGACTAAGGGCTCTGTAGTCAACATAAAAACATCGGTGGTTGGCAACTCTAAAAGCTAAAGGTCAGAGCTCATAACCACTAAACATCGGCGAGATAGTTTACTAGAAAACTACAACGACAAAAAGTGGAGAGACAATGGGTTCTACAACCAAAGGCTCAATGTTGTTGCTGTGTCGGCAACACAAAATATTAGTACTCCGATCAATCATCAACACCATTCCGATGGTGAAAACAAAAAACATCACGAAGTAAAAGTTTCATCAATAAAACAAAAGCATCAGCGAAAATTAGAGTTATCTATCGACACGTTCTCTATTTACCTTTCATAAATGCGGCTGCGTAGAGAACTAATGCTCTGATTCACACATCAATAGGCTTCTGGCAGCGATAAACAAACATAAAACATAGCGTTAAGTGCTCAAAGACCTTCGGTTGGGCAGCATTAAAAAGTTCGTTTAACCTCCGAAACATTGGCATCACAGAGAATTAGAGTTCCGACTCAAACTTCAACTGACCTCTGATAGCGATAAAGGAAAACATTTAGATCAAAAGGATGTTATTTTTCAAATCAAAACTTTAAATTCCCCACTCAAAACATTGGCAAACAAAAGGTAGTTTTCTGAAAATCATGAAAACAACTGACCTCAATTCAACTTCAAGTAACCCAAATTTGTCGCAGAGGGAAAAACAAAGTTCGGCAATCAAAACAATCCTAGGCAAGATAACATCAAAAAGGAGGGTCCAAAATTTTAAAAAAATTGGGAAAAAAGTTGCAGCTGCAACAATTGGCGATTACCTGGTGAACTCAGATCTCTGGAAAACTGCTTCTTTGAGCAACAGACTGTTTGACAGTAAAACCAACATGTTGAATTCTTCTAGATGTCTAGATTTCCCAAATGGCAGATGTATGTACTTTCAATCATTGATGATAGTCCAATTTAGGAAAATGGAAACCAAGATTTGAAAGTCAAGATAACTCTTTTGAGGCCAGGAATATGAGTTTCATTTTTTACCTATGTCTTCAAGTAGCTTCCAGCTTGGACACCACAGGATTGTAACATATGGTAAACAAAAATATTCATTTGTTCCTCATTCCCATGCCATTTTGCACTTTTTTTGCTTTTGGACTTTTGTCCTTTCTTTTGAGTCCTCCTACATGCCTTTCTTTCTGAATTTTTTATTCAGGCTCCTCTATCCATATTGTCCTTTTGTGTGAGAGATGTATTTAATTTTTAGCTCACGGACGGAGAAGAACTTTGGAAATTTTGTACTCATATGATGTAGTACTTTGTTTTGATACATATTACTTTCTCAGGAGATTCTTGACTCTTATTTTCCTTTTGGCTTTCAATTCTTGGCATGGGATCATTTATATATAATATACTGTTTACCTTGCTTCCTGTCCATGGGTCTTTTGTTGTCACTCCCTAGGACATTTTTTAAATGTGAGATGGATGGAGCCTCGAAATAGTATTCTAGACCTTTTGATCCTGAGTTATTTTACAAGGATTAAGTAGGACTTCAATGTGTTCATAGACATTTAGGAAAACTGCTAACTAGAATAAATTCTTTCAGATAAAACAATAGTACACAGTCTTATAATCAAGGATTTTAGTTAATCCAGAATTCTGATACTCTCCATGCAACCAAAAGTTTGCTTGTTTTATTGAAATACATCAAAATCTAAACTAGAACAAATAGAAATAAAGTAAATCAAAATAAACAACCAAATCAATTTATTTATGTACAAGATAATCCAAAATATCAAAAAAGAAAAATAAAGTTTGAGAACTAAACCACTAACTGGTCAATCCTCTGCCCACCCCTATAAATCTGGAAACTTGTAAGTTAAGGGGCTAGGCTTGACTACAAAAATGAAAAAGACCTAACCATTATCTAATTCTACTGTACTTGAATCAAAAAATACATCTACTATTTTACAATCAATCTCATCAGCTCGTGAAAATCGAAGGAGATCAGGCTAGGTGTCTGATGTACTGCTAGCTTCTTCTATTTGGTAGTCTCTCAGTTCTAGCTCAATTAGATGATTTCCCAACACAGAATTCACTAGTTCATTTTTTTCTTCCAATTGAGTAACATTGTGCTTCATGTGGGGCTCTCTTAATATTTTAATCTGGTTTGGACTTCCCTTCTGAGGCAACCACAAGTGTGACCAATCTGAAGCAAAATACCCATTTAGTCTTGCTGACCAGTCTCAATTCAAAATAAGTCCATAGCCATCAGGTATGTCTGCTACTACAATATCAATGTACTAACATATCTTTTCATTTGCAGATAAGTGAATCAGAACATCTTCCATTTCCCCGACTACTTTCACATTGGTCCTGTCTAACTGAGTAACCTACCAGGTAGTGGGTTTAGGTTGTCCATTGATCTTTTTGTAGACTGAAAGTGGCATAGCATTGACCAATGAACCTGAGTCTACTAAAAAATTGTGTACCTTATGGTTTTAAATCTAAAAGGTCAGGAGGAATGGTGGGGTTTTAAACCTAGTCTTACCTCCCACACTTGCTTCAACAATCTCTTCTACAGGTTGGTTGTTAATGAGAAGCTCCTCCTCTAGTACTTCAAGTGCTTTTAACACAGTGTTATGTTTGTTTATATTTACTGTTTTACTTAGTTTAACTAAATGAAAATGCAGGAAGAAGAAATAGTAAATTACACTAGCATTACAGTAATAGTATACAGATAGGAAATACAAGTTTTTACGAAATAATAACTAATCTTCAAGAAAGAATATAAAAAAATTATTAACCAAACAGTTTTCTTCTTTTAATTAATAACTTAATCTTAACTATTACTTAAGAAAAACCAGCTTAGGGTTTTGTTAATAAACCCTTTATTTATGAGAAATTAACAGAGTTCTAGAGTTAACTTTCAATTTTCTACAGAGCTCCAAATAATTACAAATTACAGAGTAGTAAATAAAAATAAATGTGAATATAAATAATAAATGAAATAAAACTAAGAATTACATATATAGGAGCTAATTATTTATAATAAAAAAAATAGGTTTATAACCTATGAATGAAAAACAGGAGGGTGGAAACCCCTTCAACTAATTTATCTAATTACAAATTAACCTGTATAAGTTATAACCAATTACATTGTTAACTGTGTAACAAACTAATCAAGAAGGATACAATTCATGCTTTGGACTACTTACAGTCTTTTTCTGGAAATAAACATCGTTTATAAATAGTAAAATAAACACATAATTTACAGGTTAATGAAACCATAACAACACAAGACAGAGCTCAAAGATTAACAAAGTCTTTCTTTATAAAACCAACTGTATTACATTATCAAGCCGTAAGGCTAAATCCTTAACTAGAAACCAAATACATATCATGGCTCAAGAGCTGGTATTACCCAGCTTAAACAGTAAGGGTTTTTAAAGTAAACTGGAGTAACATCATACTAAAACTTTTTAACTAACAAAGAAATCGAAAATAGGCTTCCAAGCACTGTGTTTTTCCTTCCAACAACCCTCATCGCAAGTAGGGGAAAACCCACTTTGAACCAGGGCTTACAGGTTGGGGCCACAAGTTCACTGAAGCCAGCAATTGTATTTCTCTCCACCGAAGGTTGAGTCGTCACAAGTTCCTGCAAAGTGTACAAGACCGAGCTTTAGATTAAGACTCGGCTCACAAAGTAAAACCCTAACTACATTAATAACTTAACAAAATAGATTTCATAACAAAGAACTGAATTTGTCTTTACCTGCAAGTAAGAAGAGAAATCGAGCAGTGAAAGAGCTGTCACCAGCTTAAGCGAATTCCAAAAAGGAGGATTCAAACCCTACGCCGACCCTGGAGTGGAGACAGTATCAAACCAACTTACAACTCCATACAGCCATGAAGAGAAACAAGTAAGACAAAGCTGAAACCATGGACCGGCCGCAAGCCAAACTCTTAAATAAATAACCACTCGCGCAGTAAGGCTCACAACCACGAAGATTCGAGACCTAAGACTGAGTAATGAGACTACACAGTAACAAACACAAGCTACAGAGTAAGCAAGCAGAGGAACAGCCTCTCATGGATGCCAAGAAAAATACACAGAGCAGCCCGTAGGCCAATGAAACCCTCAGAGTCAAATGACAGGTGAATAGGGTTTTCCTGTCTTTTAAGTCGCTAATGCATGGACGAGAGTAGACCACGTTCCCTCCAAATAATTTACCATGCGAGGGTCTTGTCTATAGTCAACATTCACTTTCAATTACCAAATTATTATTGCCACGATCAATAAACTATGCAATCGACTATATAATGTATACATATATATTCATTATTGAAACAATCACAAGGTCGACCATAGTATAAACATTTCTAAATAATGATTAGTATGTTTACTTTGCAAATTGACTTTAAAATAATTACATATTATTTGAAGCACAAAACTATATCAATTGCAATCGATGGTATAAGACTACCTACAATTGCTAACATCTAATATATGTCGTTGACTATAGAGTAAAGATGTTTAAACTTTGTCAAATAAACAATCAGGAGGTTTGACCATAGTGTAAACTTTTACAAATTATTTTTTTCATGCTCAACTTGCCAATGACAATGATAATGAATCTTATCATTGTTTACAAAGTCAATTTTTTGATTGTTTGTGCTTACTTAGTTCCAACATAGTATAGGAATTTTTGTTTATAATGTTTTGCTTGATATAGACCTTAGGTTAGAAGTTCTAGGTAGTAAAATATACCATAGTAGTTATTATAAACTACAACTTATTATAGTGAGGCAACATTATAATAGTAATTTTACTATTGTGTAAACCATGCACAAGGTTTATAAATTATAGGGATAACACTAACAATGTATTTACCTATGATTTCAACTTTATAGAAGTGGTGGTAGGTAGTATTCCATCTTAAGATGATGTATCTAGTTACAAGAACCAAACTTATAATATGTTATGGAAATTTCCAGGTAGTAAGATTCCTACAGGATGTAAGTAACAATTATATTGGTACATTATAAAATAATGTGGTATTGTATATTGTTACAATAATACATGCATCAAGGCAATAATTTAAGTACTGAAGTATATAACTTGATGTTTAGCATATTTAGATACAAACAACAGGTTAATAAATTCCATGGCTAGTAAGAAAGAGACAAAATAGAAACATGTACTCTATTGGAAATCCTTACCTTTGAGATTGATAGGATTACTTTCATGAATAAAAGACAGTACATTTAAACATAACAGTAGCGGTATGAGCATGTTAAAATAAAAGTAATGGTATGATGAAGAACTTGATCTCTAAGTTCACAGTAAGGATCTTTTTGTTTAGCTAAGTATGTTAAAGATAACAATCTTTGTAGCTAAACTTTGAATACTGTCTTAGAACCAGAACTATGGAAGAAAATTACTTTACCTTATCAGAGCTTACTTTTAATTAATCAGTTTATTTACTAGCATATTAACATGCAACATAATTACTTCTCGTTACCTTACAAATTAAAACTCCTACTTGAGCGATTGTTACCTGTTGAACCTGTAAGAACCAGCAGTCCATCTGTGTTAGCATAATGCTAAGTAAGCCCCAAGTTTTCAAAGATAGATTTCACCTACTTGCCAAAAAGTAAAATTATTAGTAAAGCTAAAAGAAATATGGATGCAAGTCATTCTTATATACCTTATGAAAATGAAAGTTGTATTAGTTATCATATTTTGAAACTAATTAATACTAATTGTTAAACTGTTTCATTTTTCGCCTATGCTAGCAATTAGTAAACTGCGTATTCAGACATTTTATGTTATCGTAAAAATTTTAAATTTTTATGAAATTTTGGGGTTATGACACTAATCCGGGCAACTAGCCCCATGAACATAAAATGAAAATGAATTGAAGTAATAACACGCACAGATGCATAAATGTTTAACACACAGCAGAATCAAATCCATTCCAATTCATTCACATGTTCATTTTAATTCATTATCAAATGTAAATGTAGAGATTTAAACACAAGAATACTTATCTTATGAAGAAGTTCGTCCTGCAGCTAGCTATGTCACTAAAAAATTCCACCCAACCATAGGCCAATGTGCTCCTTAATCTCTCAGCAACACTTCCACCCTCGAGCTGGGCATGATTCCCACAAGGAATAAGGGAACACTAGCAGGCTCACACATAGCCAAGGATACCACAAAATTCAGCCAAGCCAACACAGTTGGGTTTATTAGGTTGCAAATGAGATGGATATGCTGATTGCTAAGCTAGTGAGCTCCTCAATAGAGACATGGACACCTGCACCAAATATACCCTTTCTTATAAACATCTACCCACCCAACACAAGGAAGCATCCCCTTCTCTGCTACACAATCCATCGGGCTATTCCTTCCCTTCCAGTGCTATTCATGGTGTGCAAAGAAGAAAACCAACCCCCTAGTTTTGTCTGTGAGGTTCCTTCACACACAAGGTTTATCAAGCTGGTCAAGCCCCATTTCCACTCCCAATTCAATACAGACCAAAGCAAAAATGCATACACAACAACATACACACTTTTTGGGTTGAGGAAAATAGTTTGGCAACAAAATGAATTGCTAAGGTGGGTGAAAACAACCCCCTAACAACAATTCGTATCCCAGGGACATTTTGGCCCTAACGTGGCCAAAAATGAATTCAATACACAACAATTACAGTGCTGGGCATGGACAAAAACGTCCTGGAAGCTAAAATCAGAAATGGTAAGTGGGTAAAACAACCCCAGGAGACAAAATCGATTTCACTAAATGTTCATTGGCTTCACGTGGGCAAAAACGGCCTCCAAAGACACCCAGAAATCATGGCCTCTTCTCCAATATGATGGGCATTGCAAAAATGGATTCCCAGCCTAGGAAACAACAACAAAAACATTAATTGAAGATCCTAGAAACTGATCTTTGCAAATATGACTTCCCAATATGGGGAAAATGAAGGAAACTGTAAAAATGTGGACGGGGAATGCACAACAACTCCAAATGCATGTGTGAAGTGCCCAGGATCTCCAAAATAGTGAATGAAGAACACATTGTAGACCAAAAATGTGAAGGTAAATTAGCTCCCAAGATTTCCCTGCGTGAGGAAATGGAGGACGTGGGTGTGTGGCCAAATGGGCATGCATTCTGGGTGTTAACCTACCCCAAAAGTCAAAAACATTTTTCCCCAAATTCGAATTTCCTGCCCATACTCTTCCCATCCCCATGCTTTAACTACTTCAACCAATTTCTTGCATAATTAAATGATTAGGTGAATGAGACAAGAAAGGTAGTTGACTGTTTGATGGGTTCTCCCATTGACATTTGGATTTTCCCCATTGGCCTCAAAGGTTGAATATTCTCCCACCCCCCTTATCCTTAGGAAATCATGCCCCCATCTCATTATTTGTTGCATTGACATAGATGGTTGGGGTTTTTAATTAAATTGCATACTTACATGATGCCAAAATTATAATGTGTCGGCTAGCACAAAATACCATCGGCAACAGTTTTAATCGTCGAAACATAAAACGTTAAATCGATGGTGGGGATTTTTCTTTTATCTCCACACCACAATTAAATACATTATAAGCATCATATACATTTTTAATGTAAACGGGGTTGAAACCGAGGTGTTACACCAGATTTTGATTCTAACTTTTTAAACCAACAATTTCTAAGTCTCTCATACTCACCTTTGACATAGCATGCAAAATAGATTCAATATTTGTTTCTGCAGTAGGATGAACTATTTGCACTTCATCTTCCTTGTTTTTTGTGTTCTTTCTCATGTTCTAAAATCAACTAATTTTCATTCAGAGCATCTATTTTTGCAATTGAGAGGCCTCTCTATTTTTAGAATTTATTTTTCTCCTCAGCAAGCTTCAATAGATTTTCCTATGAATATCATTCATCTCCTGGGTAAGTAAGTCTTTCTCTTTTTCTATTTCAATCAATTCAGAAGCCTGAATTAACTGAGTTGCATGGATCTTTAACTTATTTTTTAACAATTGGATGGTATTTTCATTCTCTTCCAATATTTTCTGTGTTACTTCTCCTTTATTATCTTGATTATCAATGGTCAACAAATCTTCCTAAAGCTTCTTTATTTGTTGCTGGTGCACTTTATTTCCCACCTTCTCTTGTCTTAACTAATTTTCTATTTTGGACATGGTGGATTGTAGCTTGGATACTTTAAGAGTAGATTTCATCAAATCATAGTAGATATCTTCCCCAATCTTCTTGTGCAATTGAATCATATTTGGCACTAGAATGGCCTTGAAATTCAATCTCATCTCAGCTATTATGTTCCTGGTGGAAACTACTAAATTTAAAGTATTCCTCATATGATATTTAACAGTAACAAGTGAGACCTCTTTGCTTGATATAGTGATGACTTCATAATATAGTTTTGAGGATTCTTTTAAAGAGATGTCCTTGTATTTCTTATACTGGTCATACAATCCAGTTCTATATTTGAAGTTATCACTTGTTGCTTCTATTACTTCTGAAAATCATACTCTTGCATTTCAAAGGCTGGGCCTTTGACCTTTCATTTTCCTTTCTTATTTTCAGCTTTAGTTACCTATACCAATTCTCCGTAGGACTTAATCTTTTGTCTTTTAGATATTTTTGAACTTTCTTTTTCCTTTGTCTCCATGGCCTCTGAATGAGTTTTCTTTCTTGACATTTCAACTTTGCTTGCAATGGGCATTATTACTTCTGTTGATTCTATTATAGGCAATGGATTTTCTTTTGAAACCTCTGTATCATTCATCTGTGTTGAATAATCCATCCAATTGACTCTTTCATCCAATCCTTCCACCTCATAATGCTCAAATTCCTTTTTCTTGTTCAAATTCCTCCTTTGTGAAATAATATGGTGTGGGTCATAATTGATTGCAAAATTTTTCCTAAACTTCATCTCCTATAGCAAACTTTCAATTACAGGGATTGCAGCTTTATTTTTTATAATGAATGGCCCAACCACCCATGGAAACTTAATCTCATAAGCCTTCTTAAACCTGATGAAATGTTCATTCTCCACAATTAAATTCTATCATATAAATTCCAAAGAAAAAAATCTAGGGGTCAGGAATGCTGGAAAGATAAAAGGTTCATGAGTAAAACCATACACCTTTATTATAGTATGTTCTTCTAACAGAGACCAATCCCCTATTTTCCTATCGAGAGCAAACTCTAGAGTCTCCTGCATCTCTGGTAACACTCTGGACAATTTATTCTAGAAAAATACTATGTACACTTATGCCATCAATAGGTTAATATATTTGAAAATTTGATTATTGATCTCTACTGTAAGTACCATCTCTGGAAGCTAGAAGTTTTCTTCATTAAAAAACAAAAAGAATCTGATCAGGTATGAATGAAACCTGAAGTGTCTGGTAGTGTGGAAATTCACTAGCTGAGAATGAATGGCTTCAGCTAGGAACACATCAAATTTAAGACAAGGGGAATGATGGGATTGAGATTCTGATTGACTAATGCTTATTTTGAATAATAGAATCATTAATAGCTCAAGAACAAATCTGTCAGTATCTAGACCTAAAAATTGACTCAACAATGAGATAAATAGTTTTGACTCTTCATTAAACATGTTGATATCCAGGGGAAATGTTGGTTATCAAGGAATACATTAGATCTAAAACACTTGGAGAAAAAGGGTTTCTTCTCTTCAATGGTTGCATGCCTAAACAATTGGATTAGTTATTCTTCTACAGATCTCTCTCGGCTCTGGGTGAAAGAAGGTGGTACTGCAAGAGAATCTCAGACAACAAAGGAATTTACAGGGAATACGATTTTGGTTTTAGGAAATTCTAGGAAATTTAGGGTTTAGTCTAGGAAGAAATGGTAAAAATGGGACTAGAATACACTGTGTGGGTAAGTTCCTTGGTTCTGAAAGGCTTCTAGCTTGGTTTTCAGTTAGTGAACTGGGCCAAAAGGAAAAGCAGTATAAAAAATTATGTCATATCTATCTTTGAAAACCTCCTCTAATTTCTAAAACTCTAATACTTGTGCCTCAACTTCACCTCTGCTATCCATTTTCAAATACTAGTAGGCGGGTGAAAATGTGCCCTACCTGGAAAATTGACGGTTGGAAAGATAGTTGTCTGACTTGTCTTTGTCCATGCAAAGATGCTTCTTCTCCCAATGCAGAAAATGACAAATAACCCTTAAACATGTTTTCTTTCCATTGATAATATTCTTGAAATATTGGTTTTGGAATATAGGAAAGTGGTTTATTTTTCATTGATGGAATGCTCCTTTAATCCCCATGCATGTCACGAGAGAGGATATATTTTTAGCCATAGATTTAATCTATCTCTCACTTGAACCATTGATCTTGATCGCCCTTTAACCTTAAACTTTTCGTATTCCGTTGCATAACACCCTATCTATCTATCATGCACTTTCCCTTAGAGGATCAGCTATCCATTGTAGATTTACTCGACCTTCATCACACACCGTTGATTTCTTTTATATTTAAACCAACACCTTAATTTTCTACTTCCCCGTGATTTTAAATTAGTGTCTAGCTACTTTGGGAGGATTACCTAATAGTCAGCGATCTCATCCATATATGATCCTAACCATTGATCAAAGTTAGCCTTCAATAATTTCGATAACCTTCCATTCATCATCATCTATGCAATTCCTCCTAGAAAACTCCATTTCCACCAGCGATATCATCCATCCTTCACCTTTACTATTGATTAAGGCTACCCTTTAAAATTTCCATCTATTCTAAATCCATATTTTGTCGCGCATCTTCTGACAGTGAATTTTATATCCGTTGTTGATCCCATATTCCTTTTTCCTCCAAAGTAGATATGAATGGAATGTTAAGCCTCTCCGTTGATCACCAATTTTACTTTTAACTTAAAACCTTAAACATCGGATCCACTATTCATTGTAGATCTTCATGTCTGAATATCATAACCACCAAAATCTGTCACAACATACCATAAGCATTTTTTCTTTATTTTTAATCACTTTCAAACTTTAGCCCATGGATTTATGTGGAAATGAAAAACTTGGTCTCCTCTTTAGCACCCATTTTATCACCTCCTCAGCCATATTTCCAAAAATTTCACATATAAGATCTTTATTTCTCCTTAAGCACCTTCCTTTTACCTATTAACCAAAATAGTGCTAACATGGATGACCCAAAGGAGTAAATGAATCACTCATATATATGGTATGAATTGAGGACAAGTTGATTACCCAAATGTTTAGATGAGGTGCAAACATGTGACATGTTCAAGGGTAACAACAAGTTTCCATTAATACAGATTTAAGTACATTCCCTTTCCCATTTTTCCCCATCATGATTGATGAGTTCCTCTTTACTTTTTAATGAGTTGGAAGAGGGTAATAAATGCTCATTGTAGCTCATCTTTCATATGACTCCAATATCACATGTTTTACGAACCTAATAAAGGAGAGGTTCGGACCCAAAAAGGGTCCTTTGATGTTTAGATTTAACGAGTGCAAATAAGGAAAAATTGATGGTTTTTCATATTTAGAGTCTGAAAAATCCAAAGAAGATTACAATATATATTTTTCATAAATTTAGTCGCCTAAACCTGAAAATTTATAAAATAATACCTAGGAGAACTCTTCTAGTCAAAGATTGGCTAGAGTATTCATTTTTCGTAAATAGTCCATATGGTCCGAAAAAGGGGTAAACTATCACCAACTGAACATCATTTCATGAAGTTTTACGAGAATGAAAGAGACAATTTCTCTTCAATATTTTCTTATTTAGGGAGTCTAAAAAGGTCTTAAACAAAACTCTGGTGCGGTTCCTTTTTCGTAATGATTTTTTCACGATCCGAAAACAGAGATAAAAGTATACCCAGTTATAGCCTAAGTTTTCATGTTTGACCTGCAATATCCATAATAGGTGTTAGAATGATTTCAAAATCAAAATATTAATGAAATTTTGACCAAAATAGAAAAACTGATAAAAATAATGAAATAAAATGTTAAAATATTCTATTCTGAATGAATAAAAGGGGTAAAGGTAACTCATATTTACCATTGTGTTTTTACCATTTTGCTAAGAGAGAAAAAACATATTTTGGTGGATTCTTGTAGTGGAGATTCCAAGAACCTCAGGAAACCATTTTCTATTCCATCATCTCAAGGTAATTTCTTTTCTCATCCCTTTCGCTTCTATGGTTAAATTTTTTTGTTTTTATACCGTTTTGTGTCATTTTGGGGGCATTTTTGTTAAGGAAAATTCGTACACTAGTTATCGCACTCGTCCCTTTCAGGAACTACGACAACTGTAAGTGTTACGAATCCTGAATGAACAAGGTGTGAAAATTTTTCACTGTTTGTAAAGTTAGGGTGCGTTAGCCACGAACTATTTTCAAAAAATAAAAATACACCCTCAAATTGAGATTTTTTCCAATGAAAATGTTTTAACCCTTCGTTTGTTGGTCTTAATGCAGTTTTTAACTTAAAATGTTGGAATGGAGGGAAAGGGAGCACCAAATAGAGGATATGAAAGAAAAAAATGATGCAAACACCATTCTTTCTCTTTGTGAGTGTGGGTTAATGCAATTATTTATGGTACCTAGGATGAGGGGAAACATTCAATTGCTACAACATTTAGTTGGGATGTGGGACCTCAATGTGTTACTTTCAAGTTGGAGTTCATGTTCTCACTTTTGAAGTGGAGGATATCTATTTTCTCACTAGAAGTTCAAGGTGGGGAGAAAAAATTTCCCTTTCTAGAGCCAGGGGAGGTGAAGAGATGGCTTACTCACGAATAAATTAGTATTGTACACCCGGAACACATAAGGTAAGTAGGAATATACCCATAAACAAATTGAGGGATATTAAATTGAGGACCATCATATTTACCATTGCAAGGTTTTTGGGAAGCAAATCCCCACATCATGTGACCAATTCCTAGATGATCTATTCAATAGAGTTCATGGAACCCACAGTGTTTAACTGAAGCAAAGTTTCTTGGAAAACATGAAGGATCAGTTGACCAAGTGCAAAATAGGTCGATTGAAGTAGTTTGGATATGGGTCTATTTTGGTTATATTTTTCCTAGAGAGGATCCCCCTCTTCCTTCCATAAACCATCAATATGGATATCCTATATCCACGAGAGTTGTGCATGAAGAGGTGGGATGAGTTGATGGATCGCCATGGTGGAAGCCCAATCATCTCTTATGGACCAACATTATTCAACTGGATATGTGGGAAGCTAATGTTGATAGAGCATTATGCATACACATACACTAATTTTCGAGGAGATCCCAATCTACCACTTCTAGAGGGTTCTCACTGGACCGATCTATGTAAAAGGTTTTTTTTCACATTTTTTAATTTTTATGTGTTTTGTGAATTTTTTTTTTTGGTGTACTGAGACTTCATATGTCATGCCTATAAGGCCACATGGGACGTCTCCCATCCTAAGATGAGGAGAACAAAAATATATCATGGCTCATGACCGTGAGGTAGCTAAGGAGCTAGAGGAGGTTGCGCAGAACCTGGAGAGGTTGACCTCAAATATACCAGACATACCACTAGATGAGCTACCACAACATTACTAATGCCATACAGTTGGGGTTTCTTCATGCATTAGTCGTCTACTCTGGCGAGTAGTTCAAACCGTCATATGTTACCATGAGTGTTATGACTAGTCTAGTGTAGTCTATATAGTATTATTTGAAATCCATATGCTTCCATTTTTTTCTGATATTTGAAAGCTATGAGCTTCAACCTTTTGTCTCGAAACATTTTGTAAAAGCATTTTTGTTATGCTTAATATGAAAGATATTTCTAGAGGCTTTATTATACGATGTGTCTATGATATTTTTGTATGTACATGGATCTTGTTCAGATTACTTACTTTTACATGCATTATTCACACGGTGTGTTTTTAACATGAAATATATATGAATGTGCAATATACCAATTTAGCATATAACTAGCTAATGAATCAGTAACTGTATTCATAAATCTTGGAACATGTTGATATTGTATAAGAGTCAAATGATCTATCAAGAAGACACACCCTTCGAAAAAGACGAAGTAGTAGAGGATCATGAATGGTTAAAACATGGTTTAATTGAGAAACCACATGCTTAGAATACAAGTAGATAAGAATATGAATTATTCCATTAGAATAAGTATCATTCAACAATCAAATCACCGCATGATATTCAATGAGATTATTAAAGTTGCAAGACCTAGGAAAACTATGCTTTAAATCACTATCTAGTTGGAAATGGAATAAAGCACCCAAGCTGCCACAACAAGGTTTCAAGTATATCATCTTGCACATTTCCATATACGCATTCAATCACAACAAAGTATAAGCAACCGTAAATAGAAAAAGACCCTCATACAAAAAGGGAAAAAGATCCACACCACACCAAACCACACACTATATGTACAAAATGTACAAGGTATGAATGCAAAATTTCTAAGCATAGTACCTTTTAAGGAATATCCCATTTCAGGGCCCACCAAAAGGTATCCCATTATAACCTACTAGTTCATAATCCCTTTTCTATAGAACTCTTTTAATGATATAAGGGCCATGACACATAGACGCTAACTTGCCAACCCCTAATTTATCATGTTTCTAATTGTGTTAGTTTTTCAACATTAAGCTAGCATTATTAGGATATTTAACTGAGAGAATAACAAGCACATCAATCAAACACAAGAGACAATGAACACAGTGTTTTTCCTTGGGGAAACCATAAATGGAGAAAACCCCGCAACTTCCTCAGAGATAGAATTAGCACAAAAATAGAAAATCCCAAAACAGTAAGTGATCTCCCGACAGCAGTAACCTTCTTCTTATCTAGCGCCAGTGTCTTTTCCTTCCTGAATTATGCACTACACTTGAGTGTGTATGTGATGTGTGTTAAATATAGAAGTCACCTCTCTATTTATACTGCTTCTCGGCATGACTAAAACCCTACTAGGGCCGACTTCACTAAGTGAGTCTAATAACCCTAGTGCCCCGAAACTACGGGGACTTTAACCCTCAGACAATAGGAGGGTTACCCACAATGACTTGACATGACTTGTTTACATTATAGATCCTCCTAATCGAAACATCAGGGAATGAAATCATGACTCAATTACATTATAGACACATCCTGGAATAAACATCGGGTTACAAGACATAAGATACATAGATGAATACATTTCGAAGTTACAAATACATCAACACTCCCTCTTAACTAGGAAGGTATTCTTTCGACACAATTTTTAGCATTGGTCTTCTTCTCTGTATCGACTGGATCATCTCGTCATCTTCATCTTCAAGTCTTCTTCATCTTTGAGTATTCTTCATCTTCGAGTCTTCTTCATCTTCGTCTTCAAGTCTTCTTCATCACGAGATCTATATCATCATGACTGCTGGCTCATCACTGCTGGATCATCACTCGATCTGGATCGTCATCAAGTCTGGATCATCATCACATCTGGATCATCACTTGATCTGGATCGTCATCAAGTTTGGATCATCATCACATCTGGATCGTCCCTTGATCTGGATCATCATCACATGCTATCTCAGAATGGTGTTATCTCAATTCTTCTCATCACAGGAAGTTCTACAGAGTCAATCCTGTAGGCCTACCCTTCATGTAGGTCTTCATCAGTGCTTATATCTGACATTTAAGTCAGAATGGCCTGCCCATCTCTTACATCTGACCTCATCTTATCAGAAAGGCACGCCCAACACTCACATCTAACCTCATCTTGTCAGAAAGGCCCAGCACTCACATCTGACCATGTGTAAACACATTGCGCCAGAATGGCTCAGCACTTATATCTGACCTCATCCTATTAGAAAGGCTCTGCACTTACATTCGACCATGTGTAAACACATCGCATTGAAAGGGCATGCACTCACATCTAATCATGAAGGAAATAATAATATCATCGCATCAAAATGGCCCCACGTCCCAGACTGAGCTACCTGGTAACTGACCAAGTGCCTCCATTCTCCCAGAGAATGGTAGTTGCCCTTACATCTGACCTACTCGTCAGAATGGCCAACACTCACATCTTACATGGGAGGAACTTAATCCTTTAGCCATGACAAAATGGTTCAGCCCTTACATCTGATCAAGTGGGAACACATCCCTCTCTCATATCAGAATGGCTTCTCAGTCCTAGACTAAGTTTTCCTGGTAACTGACCAGGCACCTCCATTCCCAGAATGGCAACAGCCCTTATATCTGATCACTTAGGAACCGATCCTACAGTTGCATCAGAATGGCTCAACACTGATATCTGACATGTAAGGAACCAAATCCTCTCACCATGATAGAATGGCTTAGCCCTTACATCTGACCATGGAAGGAACTTAATCCTCTCCCATGTTAGAATGGCTCATGGACTCATCACTTCCCTTTGGAGGGAACCTCGATCTGGAGAACACCAAGATTCTCCCTGAAGTACTCAAAACTCACCCTAGCCAATGGCTTCATCAACACATCAGCTATCTGATCATCCATCGCAACATACTGGAGCTTCACTACTCCCCTCTGCACCATATCCTTGATATAGTGATACTTGATCTCGATATGCTTCGACTTGTCATGAAACATTGGATTCTCTAACAAATTCATGCAACTCTGGTTGTCACAATGTATACAAGTAGCATCCAACTGGAGATCAAATAAATCAGGCAGTAACTTCCTCAGCCATACTACCACACAACTAGTTGAACAAGCCGCAACATACTCTGCTTCAGCTGTACTCAGTGCCACATAGGATTGCTTCCTGCTAAATCAAGAGATCACACCTGATCCCATACTGAAGCAACACCTTAAAGTGCTCTTCCTATCGATGGAACTGCCTGCCCAATCTAAATCAACATAACCCTCCAGGTTAATCTTCTGATTCACCTTGTAATTGAGCCCATAATCAACTATACCCCTCAGGTACCTCATAATATGCTTTGTAGCAATTAAGTGAACATTTCTCGGATTTGTCAGGAACTGGCTCAAGGTGTTCATAGCAAAGCAAATGTCTAGTCTTGTGTTCGTCAGTTACATCAAGGACCCAATCATATGACGATACATTGTAGCATCAACCGACTCTGATGAATTATCACTCAATAGCTTTAGGTTCGATGCCATAGGTGTGGCCCATTAGAGGAATTTTGGGGTCTAAAATGGGCCTCCTAAGGAAAATAATAAAATAATAGTTAAAATAATAAAGTAATAGTTAAAATAATAAAATAATATT
>LPNX010367516.1:938904-964834 GCA_001517045.1 Pseudotsuga menziesii
GTCATTTTCTTTTAACGATTAGTTAGGGATCGTGAAGACCTATTTTTGAATCTTAAGCATGCTATTATGGGAAAAAGAAATGTATTTAATAGACTGATAGGCAACGTAGAAGGGGGGGAGGATACTATTGGGAACGCAAATACTGAACTGCTAGTTCTTACTGGTTGGGCTGCTTGGCGATTTGCTGCCAGTCGTCATGATGTTTTGGACTAGTGATGTTGGATTCACGTTTATTAAGTTTTAAAACTTGTTTGCGTTTATGACATCTTTCAGTTGCTGGTATTTGTGTTTCTTATGTTTCTATTTTCGTTATAATTCGTTTTTATCAATTATGCGAAAATAATCTGTTAAGTATTCACTGCCTTGTTTTTCAGCTATATTGGTATAACATATCTTGCATTCAATAATTTATATTATTGGTACATGGTAGTTGATGATGCATGTATTAATGTGCAGTCTTTAAATTTCTTTAATTTTCTGCAAATATTATTATACAATGCATTTACCAGTATTTGTTGAGATTCAGATTTAGTTAAATCGTGCTCCCGATCGGGATAGGTGTTAGATTAGAACTTAGGATTCATTTAACTCTCGTTTCTTGCATGATACTAAATAGTTAGTCTGATTACATACTTTCTGTCAAACACATCTTTAATTTATTCCTTCATGTAATTATTGTGTATTTGTATATATCATTAATAGTAATTGTAACATATAACTTTTGTTTATGAATTGTGCTGTATATATATAACAACAAGTTGTTTATAGTAATCTCACATAACAGTAGTTTCAATCCGAGTTTAATTCTTGCGATCATAAGATTAACACCCACTAATCAGTAGCACTAATTAGCCTCTTAGGATCTCAGGCCAACAGAGCCTCTAAACCTGTTGGGAACGACTACTTGAAACAGCTTGGAACCTGTCCTAAGGATCCCGGACTGGGTCGTTTTCCCCCGTTGCGGGTATAGTCAAATACGCCCGTCAACACAACTATAGATACCACCCCCATTTTTAAGCTATGAGGCCACAAGTGTGAAGGAAATACCTCTAGGTTTCTCTTTCCTTCTCTAATCACAACCCATTTTCTCTTCTTTTGTTCTCATTTTCTCTCCATTGAGACCTATAATAATCTCATTTATCCATCCAAACCATGGAAATATATTTCATTTACCCACGCAATGCAAGGATGACGTAATACTTCTCTACTCAACAATACCTTAGACTACCCAACCCTTACAGTGCTCTTCAGTGTGCTCATAAAGATTGTCACATGCTCCAATTTGCAAAACATTTTATGTTTTAAGAAACATTATGTTATATTTTATTTTAAAGTTTGTAATTAATGACCAAGTGGGGTCAAGTATAATTGAATGTAATTGCTGAATATTTTATTAATAAATAAATGCAAGATGAGACAACAGCTTAGGGAAGTTGTTAAATGAGTGTTTTACTCGTCACTTGGTGGAGATGGATGGGTGTAGAGAAGATTGACACTTGGAATCATCCTCAAACTACTTCCAGCTGTTGTAGGAGGAAACTTCCCTATTTTTGTGGTCATGTTCTCCAATAAAGGGGAACAAGAGCAGGTGGCTTATTAAGTGAAAAATGACCCAAAAGACCGAGGCATGCTAATAAAAATTCCCATTGAAGATAGCTGGTGCTGCTCATTCTTGACTTGTGAACATTATGGGTGAATGAAGTGTACAAGAAAATTCGATGGAGGGGACTAGCTAAAGTATGTTTTGAGAGGAAAGGTGTTGAAGACCTAAACTAGTGCAACTATTCTAAGCTGAGTTCATACTGTTGCATGCATAACTGATTGACTGCTGAACACTCAGTAGAGTTGCAGAGGATTACTAAACTACAGCTCTCACCCAGTACTTCTACCAGGTGACCAGGAGACAAGCTCGGGGGTCCAGCTTTTCTCTAGGAGTTGGTTGGAAGGAACAGGTTCCTTAAGCTGTTGTCACCTCATCCATATTTCTAGGTTCTACTTAATATATCTAGCTTTCTAAGTATTTATTGTTATCTGGAAATTTTAAGTTTAATTAATGATATGTTATGCTTCTGTCCTCTTGCTGCTAGGGTTAGTTAGGAGAAATATATTTATATACTGTGAAAAGATAGTTAAGTTCTGAACTAGATAGATTAGGGTAAATGAATAGAGGAATTTATAGATTTACTGATAGATAAAAATTACCTAACTGTATTTTTACAAACCTTTTATAAAGGTAGTACTCTACTACAGTAGGTTATTTTAATTTCAGATAAATAATCGAATGAGGTATGCATGAATGTGAATTACTATCTTCTACAGGTTCATATGTATGATTTGTATGTATGCTTTCCTTTTTATTTTAGATGTTTTCATTTAGTTAGAGTACTTGAAAAAAATAAACATAACTGTTAGGAAAGATCCAAAGATATAGGATTACTAGTCTGTGTAATGGTTTACACAATAGATAAAATTATTATTATAAGTCAATTATTTTGATAATTAACATTTAATATATAAACATGAATTAACATAACTAAGATTAACTTTAAGAAACAGTAAACAAGGCTATACATTTACTGAATAAGTTCATCTAATTAAAAATGCAAACTAGGGTAACTAAAAAATGAGATACTAACTATGTACTTATACTAAGAAGGATTAGGGTTTATAAATAAACATGTTTAAAAGAACTGTAAATATTTATATAAGCCAAAATTTTCCACCCCTTTTTATTAGCAGTGGAATTGTTCTTTTCATTTCTAAAATAAATTCAAAACCCATCTACTCTATTTTATATAACCATAAGCATCGATTAGATAATTGTATGAAATTACCTACATTTATTCACAAGCAACAATAATAAAAATTGCTTGGGTAAATTATTAAACAAAAGGAAGAAGAAATAAAAACCTGTCATCATAGAGAATACAGTAAGAATTAGGATTATTTAGTCCATTTCTTTTCCTCTAATTACTCACTGCAGAAAAAAAATGATCACTGACAGTAAAATTTGACTCTATGATCTAAAATTCCATTGTCTAAACCTTTAGTTACAATTTTACCCATAAGTAAAATAAAGATCAATTTACCTTAACAATAACCTTGGTTAGGTTAAATTTTAGGAGAATAAACTAGAACGGCTAAACATTACAGCCTGCATTTATATATATATTATCAAAAATGTAAATTACAATACAAAAGGTTCCGAGCTAATAACCTTTAAAAAAATAATTATTTGAACCCTAACTGTCCCTGTCTTTTTCAAAATACCGCCTAATGTCCTTTACAAATTAAGTTATGGCTTAAAATCCTGTTCAAAAATAATATTATAGTAAACAAAACAACGACCGAAGGCCCATAATTTCTTCCTCAAGTTTCGGCTGCGAAAGCCCCAGGATTTCCATCACAAACAGCCATGAGGGTTTCCAAGAAATTATTTAAACAACTTGTTACAGTATTGGCCATATGGCCTTCCAAAATGAGCACAACATAATATAACCATGGCCAAGCGAAACACAAACAAGCATTTGGGCAGTATCAACTAACACCCCAAACAACCATTGTAGGAGATAACCCAGGCCAGACCGAGGCTTACCAGAGGGTCTTGAAACCTGAAATTTTTCCTTGCATGGTGTTTTTCTTTAGATTGTATTTCCATATCGGAATATCCGTTGAAACATGTTCAAGTATTAGACAAAACGTAGAGTTAGAAACTTATAAATGGCAAAGTTTATAATTATAAAGAAGAGAAAAGTATTTATATTTGTTACAATTATTTTCTTCTCACCTGAAGAAACTATCCTCGTCCTCGAAATGGGAATGAAGAATAGGCCCTTGTCACCAAAGCATCTATGCCAAGAAATGATGGTAACTCTCTCAGTAAAAACCCCAACACGAACGTACTGGTTTGGAACTAAGCCACAATGAGACAGAGGGAAAAAACAACACAGTAGGGTTCGGTAACGAAGGCAGTTAAAAACCTACACTAATCCAAAAGACTTATTAAATGGTACAGAAAAATCCTTTTACAATGGTTTAACAGCAGTGTGCACTCTCACTACACCAGTGCTTAAGATTAGCACATGTAGAAGCAGATTAACGACAAGGGAGGACAAGCACTAAAAGATAAAATGAAAGGCAGTGAAAACTCACTTATGCAGAGAATGGCAAGAAAGTAAAAGCCTCTCATAGGTAACGGTAAGTCATGGAATCAAGGATTTCATTTATGACGGGATCGCAATGGTGAGACCATACGGCCATGAGCTTGTGGCCTTTCCTTCTCAGAGCAACATAAAAAGATGAGGTAAAATACAATTTAGGGTTTAGGACAGTCTTATATTGTTCCAAGGTCAACCAAAAACCCTAATCAATGAACATTAACCACGTGCCCTCAGATTTATTTACGAAGAGTGGGTTTTATGCAATTGTCGAGATTTCCTTGGAGAGGCCTATGGTTAATAACATTGGCTTTATCTCACAATTTCGTGACTTTATAAATATGTTTTCATAACGCGAATGGGTATAATAGAGAAGAAGAAATTACACTAAGTCTATATCCTTACGTTGCAAACATTGAAATGATAAAAGGGTTAAACAAGAATTTAATTAGCCTTAAATGCATAATGAATAACAAATGTTGAGAACCCATAGCATGGTAAAACCTAGTAAAAGATTTAAACTCTTATGTATATGAGGTTGAAATATTAGGGGGTGTATAGCTTAGTTTTTGTCTAACCTAGATATTAATCTTATATGGTGGTATAAAGGTCATATAAAATTGTACCATTATTTCTTCACTTGATAATTACTAGAAGAGTTAGAAGAACCATCTTTTACACTAGGATTAATTTCCATATGTGATTAACAGACTTTCAAACTTATGATTACACTCAGATCATAGGTTTCTTGGGTTAACTTGATATTGTAGGAATAAAAACCTGGGAGGTTATTTCATCATCAAGTATATAAACAAAGGAGCGTGCTATATGGGATTCCTATTACTAGAGTTACATACAGGAATTAAACTGAAAAGAGCTTGATGATAATCAAACGAACAAGTATGTTATAATGAATTGAAGCAGTAAATGAGCTAAGTTAAGATTACTAAAAATACTTATACTACTAGAAACTATGAAGAACATAAATAATAAGATCAATGATACCTCTTTTACTGCTCAAAGTAGTAAAACATATAATTATACTAGTATTTAATTTTATGCTAGTTGAGATAATAATCTCAATATAAAAACTGGTAACAAACTTCTTACCTGTAAAGGACCTGTAAAAGAAGCATCACATCACTACATTAGCTATAAGCTAAGTAAGCCTCAATATCGAACTGAAGTTCTTTCCTACTTGTCATAAGACAGTAAAACAAACTTAGTACTAGAATTTAAACATACGTTTCCATTTCTGTTATTTCAAATCAAAACCTGCTAAATCAAATCCTTAACATGGAATTATGGAAACAAACTAATAAGTATACAGAACAAGAGGTTAACAAAATATTCAATTTTAATTTTAATACATATTAAAGTAACCGTTAGCAGTTAATTGTTCCTAGGTAGTGACAACTACAAACATATTATGTTACATGAAAAATTTTAATTTTTTACGAATTTTCGGGTTATTACATGTGGTATCAAAGCCCAAGGTTCAGACACTAGGCCTGAATGTGGCTCAACTTGCATAGATAAACAACAAATTTAAAAAAAAAAACATGTATACTGATTATTACTTTTCTTTTGAAATATTATTTCCAGAGAAATTTTTCTAAGTTAAACTGCAGGTATGGAAATATTGGAGGAATATGCGGACGAGGAGTCCCCATTTACTGAACGAAGTAATTCTAAAAGAGAAGCTATACAAGAAGAAATAACTAACAACTCTTCCGAATTATTACAAACGGTAAAATAACTAAGAACCTAGATGGAAACAGTCAAAAAGGAAAATGAGAGAATTCTCAGAGCTCAGGAGGAGCTGAATCAGATTTTAATGGAAAAATTTCAGAATGAAGAAAAATATAAATGAACAGAATCTGAAGATATGCCTTACCAACATAAAAATAAAAAGTCTAAATAGTCTAAAATCGAAAGTATCTCATCCTCTGATATTTATGGCGATCTAGATAACAAGAATTATCAGTATACGAGTGATAGTAGCGAAGATAATCATCAGGCAAGAAAGATAAAATTTAAACCTTTTGAAGAAATTTCAGGAGAATTTAAGAATCATGGCTTCTAGGATGAAGAAATATTTTCAAATTTATAATTATTCTAATCAGCTAAAAGCAAGAATGGCCATTTACAACCTCACCGAGAAGGCAGATACTTGGTGCCAGGACCTAAAACGAGTAAAAGGAATTAGGGAGAAGAAAATTAAATGGAGTATGTTTAAGAAATATTTTAAGAATAAATTCTTGTCAAAACAGTACTACGAAGAGCGGGCCAAGGAATTTTATGAATTAAAGTTGGGAACAATGAACATGAAAGAACTAAATAGTAAATTTTTAAGTCTCCTTCGATATGTGCCTTACATTGTGGATGAGAAGCCTAAGGTACAATGACTCCTAAGCTGTCTACATTTTCATATAAAAGATAGAATTGAATATGACAATCCAAAAAGCTTAGAAGAGGCTATGCGGAAGGTGAATTTTTGCTATGAACAGAATCGCAAAAAGGAAAGTATGTCAAACTGGAAGGCTAAAAGATCTAATAATTTTGAATAGGAGAATAAAGGTTTCATACCTAACCGTAGTTTTAGAAATAATAACACATGAAATTTTCATAATAAAAACTTCCGAGGGAATAAAATTTATTCACAGATAAATCCAAAATGTCCTAGAAATAAAGAACCTGTTAATAATCATAGTAATTACACCAAGAATAATGAATGAAAAGAACTAGTAAAATGTTGGGAATGTAATGGTCCTCATTATGCATCAGTTTTCCTCAATCGGAAGAAGACTATTAGCAACATACATACGCTGTAGGAGGAAATGACTGTTGGTGATCTAGCAAGGACAATGCCCAGGATCAACGCAGCACTGGAAAATAGGCAGACGGAATATCAAACTTCTATGGTGGAAGTGGAAGGTAAGCTGAATCAAACACTTATATCTATTTTAATTGATCCAGGGGCTAGCTTAAGTTATATTTCTCCTGATTTAGTAGAAAAATTAAAGTTATCAGTAAAAATTTTTGCAAAGTCATGGTTAGTCTAGCTGGCTATTGGCGCAAAAAGAAAAATGGTTAGTTTTGTTAAGAATTGTACTGTAAAAATGGATTAGTTTGAAACCTATGTTAAGCTGAATGTACTAACTTTAGGTTCTTATGATATGTTAATTGGTATGGACTGGTTAGAACAACATAGGGTAGTCTTGAATTGTTTTAATAAAACTTTTACTTGTGTAAATAACGATGGAGAAACAGTAAATGTAAGAGGAATCCCTAGGAAAATAGCTATAAGACAAATCTCTACTTTGTAAGTAAAGAGATCTATTCGGAAGCGTTGTAAAGATTTTTCTGTAATAGTAATTAATGAAGAAAATACTAATAACGAATATAAATTAAAACTGGAAGACATTCCGATCCTGAGGGGGTATTCAAGTGTATTTCTGGAAGAAATTTTGGGACTGCCTCCGAAGAGGGAGTTAGAATTCACTATTGAGATGGTACTTGGTGCAGTGCCCAGCTCAAAAGCCCCTTATCAGATGAATATATTGGAATTAAATGAATTAAAATCACAGTTAAAAGAACTTATTGATAAGAATTATCTCAGACCCAGTGTGTCTCCTTGGGGAGCACCTATTATGTTTGTTAAAAAGAAAGACATAAATCTACAATTATGTATAGATTACTGTCAACTTAATAAAATGAATATTAAAAATAGATATCTATTACCCCACATAGATGATCTGTTTTATCAGCTATGTGGAGCGACTGTATTCTCGAAGATTGATTTACGATTTGGTTATCACCATGTCCGAATCAAAGATGAGGACATCTTTAAAATAGCTTTTAGGACTAGGTATGGTCACTATGAGTTTGTTGTTATGCCATTTAGGATTACTAATGCCTCGGATGTCTTCATGTGTCTGATGAATAATGTAATGCATAAGTACCTTGATAAATTCATGGATATATTCCTTGACAACATTTTAATTTATTCGAAGTTTGAAGAAGAACATGAAGAGCACTTAAAAATGTTTTACAAGAATTATGAGAACATCAGCTCTATGCAAAATTCAGTAAATGTGATTTATTCAATAATAATATACAGTACCTGGGTCATGCAGTGACTAAAGAAGGGATCTTTGTTGATACAAAAAATATAAGAGCAATCGAAGAATGGCCAGTCCCAAAAGACGTAACCGATGTACGATCATTCATGGGAATTACTGGTTATTATCGAAGATTCATCGAAGGGTTTTCAAGAATTGCAAATCCCATAACTTCTTTACAGAAGAAAGGGAAGAAATTTGAGTGCAGTCAAAAGTGTAAAGATAGTTTTAAAATTCTAAAAACATTATTAACCATCACACCAATCTTATGAATTGTTGATCCTAATAAAGACTTTATAGTATGTACTGATGCATGCAATGACGGTCTAGGCAGAATTTTGACTCAGGAAGGATACGTCCTTCCATATGAGTCTAGGAAGCTGAAGATTCATGAGAAAAACTATGCGACCTATGACTTAGGATTGGATGTTGTCATACATGCCTTGAATATGTGGCGCCATCATTTAATCGGAAGAAAGTTTATATTAATGACAGATAAAAAGGGTTAAAATATTTGTTGGATCAACCTAACTTAAACGCAAGGCAAGCTAGGTGGATAGCTTTCCTTAGCGAGTATGATTTTGAAATCCAACATATTAAGGGAAAAGAAAATAAGGCTGCTGAAACTTTAACTAGGAATGCAAAACTAAATTTTGTAGCAGCAATTAGCACCTATAAAATAGATTTAGAAGAAAATCTAGAGGAAGGACTAACATTGGATGAAAATTATCAGAAATTACAAGCAAAAGTAAGAGAAAATTTAATTGAAAGTATAAGTACAGGGTATAGTTTAAAAGAAAAAGGATTATTACTATATAAAGATAGACTATATATACCTAATGTACCTAAGATTAATTTATTGATTTTAAATGAAATTCATAAGGTTCCTTACCAAGGACATCCTGGTTATCAGAAGACTATAACCATGTTAAGAAAGGATTATTTTTGGGCAAACATGAAAGATGAACTGGAAGAATACATCGCTAAGTGCTTTGAATGTCAGCAAGTAAAGACTGAACGCTAGCATCCAGCCGAGTTACTTCAGCCATTACCTATTCCTAGCTGAAAGTGGGAGATAATCAGCTTTGATTTTATTACAGGACTACCTAGAAATCAAAATTTGTATGACTCAGTAATGGTAGTCGTTGATAAACTAAGTAAGGAAGCTAATTTAATACCTGTAAAACCTACTTACAAAGATGCTAATATTGTTGATATTTTCCTGAAACAAATTTTTCGTTTACATGAAATACCAAAAGTAATAATTTCAGGCAGAGACCCTAAGTTTACGGGAAATTTTTGGAATTCTTTGTTTAAAGGAATAAATAC
The DNA here is from genome assembly GCA_001517045.1 of Pseudotsuga menziesii. NCBI lineage: Eukaryota > Viridiplantae > Streptophyta > Pinopsida > Pinales > Pinaceae > Pseudotsuga > Pseudotsuga menziesii. The sequence continues at coordinate 948,515 of LPNX010367516.1, forward strand.
TACATTAAATTTCAGTACCTCTTTCCATCCTCAGATAGATGGACAGACTGAAAGAGTGAATCAAGTATTGGAAGATCTTCTCAGAATGTATGTTAAAGAACAACCAGGTAAATGCGAAAATTACTTACAGTTGGTAGAGTTTGCTTACAACAATCACTACCAAGCTTCAACAAGATATAGTCCTTCTAAAATTTTGTATGGAAGGAAGAGCAATACCCCCATCTCATGGAGTAATCCAGTTGGTAGGTTAGTATTAATATTTGAACTATTAAAATAGAAGGATTTAATTGTAAAACAGGTGCAAGGTAACTTAAAAGTTGCGCAAGACCAACAGAGAAAGTCGAGCAGATCTTAAACGAACTCAAAAAGAGTTCCAAGTTGGTGAACATTGTTGGAGACATTTACCACCTTACACACTCATTTTGGTCAATTTGGCCTAGTTAAATCACTATCCTAAGTATTATTGACTTAATTAACATCAGAGGAGAACTAGATGACATTAGCTAGATCACACCCACACCTGCCTTCAGTCAAGGAGGCTAACTTAGCCTTCTCCTACATTCAGGGAGGCTAGCTGGAGCACTCCGGAGGTGATCTGAGTGTCATTAATACCCCGTATTGCTAAAAGATGGTTACAATCAGTTAAACAGAGCAGTGAAGGCACCCTCCATTATTAAATTAATTAATTATTAATTATTTAATGAATTGGAGTCAACAGTGGTGCCTCCAACCACTTCTGATGTTTAGTTACACTTCAGTTAACCTCATCGGGGTTCATTGGAGTCATTGAAGTGCTACCACTTGTTGGTTGTCTTGATGTGACATGTGTTTGACCTACTTTCAGTTACAATCAATCATTTATTGCACTCTAACTTCAGTTAGGGCTCAGTTGAGTCAATTAGGGTTTTGATCAGTGGTTAACTTGAGTGTTGATTGTGGCTTACATTCAGTTAAGCTAGACTCACTCATTCAATTCGAATGACCTCCTTGGGAATTCGAATTGCTTTGTCAGTCATGCTTGCATCATGATAATTGTATTGTATTACTCATTCTTTGTGTGAACATACAGAGCGGCTACTCATTTTGTATCCCTATTACACCATTTTCATGACTTATTGTTATTAATCTTTGATGAGACTTGTGTTTAGTCCCTATATTACTATGGCAGATTAATATGGTATCAGAGCTCACGGCAGGATGAAGCTCAAATCTCTCAAAAACAAGGTTTTTGACAGATCTTCCATGAAAATTGAGTGATAGCTCAAAAATCCAGCACTGCACCAGAAGCCAAGGGTTACCACTTAATACCCTAAGTAAAGAACTTGTTGATCAATCTTGCTTGATTGACTATGCTGGGTGTGATGAAATCCTAAAATGTGCAGGCTGTCTGACCTTACATTGCACTTTTTGTTGTGATTTTCAGGTTTTCTACAGGTGAAGCATTCACTCCAGCAGTTTTAGATGGTCTCTTCAGTAGATCTTTTGACTCCATTGAATTTCTATTCATGGAAAAGAGACATGGAGATCCAGCTATGCTCTATAAGAATCTATAGAGTCACCATGGACACTGAATATGAGCCTAGTACTGCTATAGACAAATCAAGATTCTTGAACAAGAAGGATGAATCATTCGGATTCTTGTGCCTCTCTATTTCCTGGGATCTTCTTTTCCATCTTTCGGGATTGAAGAATCCAAAGGAAATTTGGGACAAATTGAAAACCTTATATGGAAAGAAAGATGATTTGAGAGTTTACCAGCTCAAAAATGAATTGATGTCTCTCCATCCTTCCAATTTCGAGACCTTGAATGACTTTTCACAAAGTTCAAGCACATTGTCTTACTTTTGAAGAAATGCAAAGTGGAGAAGGCGGATGATCAGCTCATCCTCACCATACTCTCCAAACTTGGAGCTGATTATTCATTTTTTGTCTCTACATTCCATGCGGGGAATCTCACAACCCCTGGATGGAAGATTCCTACACTCAATGCCTTCATTGAGTCCCTAACAAGTGAACATGATAAGCTTGTCCAGATGGGGATCATCAAATCCTCCCTTGATCAAGCCCTCCATGTCTCAAGGCCCAAAGATATGAAGGGTAAAATAAAGTAGCAGAAGAACCCAAAAACTAAATTTGAAGCTCCTAAGCCTAAAGTTGAAAATCAATAGCATGATGAGTCTTCCGGCTCAAGGAAGAACAAAGGAAAAGGGCATCATGGAAAGGAAAAAGTCAAGTGTTCATACTGCGGGTAGGGATTCCACCCTGAACATGCCTGCATGAAGAAGAATATTGATGAAGCTACCTCTCTCCTTGAGAGAAATCACATCAATATTTCAGAAATCTTTTGGAGGAGAGATCAGCAAGATCAGGAACCTCAGCATGAAAAAGGTCATGCCCTCATGGAAAGCACTTCGAAGTCCAAAGCACTCTTGATTGATTCTGGAGCTTCAAACCACATGATGGCTGAAAGAGACTCATTTTCATCCTTGGAGACTGACAAATCCATCCCCATCCACATGGGAGATGACTCCACCATCATTTCAGAAGGACAAGGTACGGTTGATCTTGAGAATGGCTATTTTTCAAATGTATTGTATGTACTATATCTGGCATCAAATCTCCTTAGTGTCTATTAGATGACACATACAGGAGTGCCTAAGAGAGTTTATTTCAGCCCAAATGATGTTGAGATAACAGAACTTGCATCTGGGAAACTCATTGCTAAAGGCCCTGCAAACCGTCATGCAAAAGCCTATGAGTTCTCCCACTTTGTGGCGGATGCAAAGCCCACCGCTCTGCTTACTCATGGAAATGAAGTTAGTAGGATATGGCATGAAAGGTTTGGCCATATAAATTTCAAATATTTGCAGCAATTACAGAAAAAATCCATGGTTGAAGGCCTCCCAGTCATCAAGGAAACCACTGGAAATTGCAAGGGCTGTGTGGTTGGAAAGCACCTTGAGCACAATTTCGATCGGGGGAAGGAAAAACGAGCTACATGCATATTGGGGCTGATACATTCTGATATAAGCAGTCTGATGTCTATCACATCCATGAATTGATCAAGGTATCTTCTAACTTTTATTGATGATTTTTCAAGGTGCACATGGGTCTTCTTTCTAAAAAAGAAGTCTGAAGTATGTGAAAAAATTTCTGAACTGAAGGCCTTGATCGAGAATGCCTCTGGGCTTAAGATCAAGATCTTGAGATATGATAATGGTGGGGAGTATGTTATTAATGATTTGCTGCACATATTCTCCAAAAGTGGTATTCAGGTCCAACATTCAATTCCCTACACTCCCCAGCAAAACGTAGTAGCGGAAAGGAAGAATCGGTCTCTCAAGGAGATGACCACCTGTATGTTGGAATCAAAGAAGTTGGCTGAAAATTTGTGGGTTGAAGCCATGCATGCTATAGAATACATTTAGAACAGGGTTCCACACTCATCAATGAAAGTTAATACCCCTTTCAAAGAATACTTCGAACACAAGCTGGATGTGTCAAACCTGCGGGTGTTTGGGTCCACTGCATGGGGCCGAATTCCACTTGATAAAAGAAGGGCTTTGCAACCGCAAAGCATAGAATGTCTATTTATTGGGTATCCTAATGAATCAAAAGGTTTCAAGATGCTATATTTCAAAACAAAATATATCATCATAGAAAGGAGTGTCAAGTTCGATGAGCCTCTTCAGGAGGTGGAACTAGTGAAGGAGAAAACTGCTGATTTTCCTTCCTATTCTACTGAATATTTGGATGATGAAATTGGGGGTGGTGACCCTGATTTGGATACTTTTATTTCTGATATCAGTGTGTATAAAACATCATATGATGAATCAAAACCTGAAGTACAAAATCATCTTCCCACATGGGCCCGAAAGACAGTCTCCTCCGTAGGAGATAACATTGGAAATCCGGATGATCCAAGGAGAACTCGGTCTGATTTCCAAAGAGCAGGTATTGCGATCTCTTGTCTTGATAATTTGCTGTGAAAAAATTGCTATTTTATGATTATTTCAGACCCAAAATACTACTACCATGCTCGTAAGGATCCGAGATGGCAAGTTGCCATGGATGAAGAGATGAATTCTCTTCAGAAAAACACTACTTGGGAGCTAGTTTCTCTTCCTCCTGGAAGGAAATTGGTTCAATGAAAGTGGGTGCTTTGGACCAAGGTTTCTGCTGATGGAAGAACCTGAAAATATAAGTCAAGGATAGTGGAAAAAGGTTTCTCTCAGGTCCAAGGTGTGGACTACCATGAGACCTTTGCACCGGTTGCAAAAATGGACTCCATCCGCCTAGTTTTGGCAATTTCGGCATCTAAGCACTAGGAAGTGCATCATATGGATGTTAAGTCAGCCTTTATGCATGGAGATATTCATGAGGATATATACATGAAGCATCGTGAGGGCTACATCTCTGATCCATATTTGGTTTGCAAGCTAAATAAGTCACTATACGGGTTAAAACAGGCCCCAAGAGAGTGGTATTCCAAGTTGGATGCCTTCCTTCTCTCGCAAAACTTCCAAAGGTGTAGATCAGATCCAAATGTGTATTTGCAGCAGTTTGATGGTCATTTTATTATTTTTTTTATATGGTGATGAATTACTGATCATAGGTAGCACAGTTGCTTCCATTTCAGCGATCAAAACTGCTCTCCACAATGCCTTTGAAATGAGTGATTTGGGGCTCCTAAAACAATTTTTGGGGCTCGAAATTGAGAAAAATTCTGATGGAATAATGGTCACTTAGTCCAAATAAATATCAAACCTATTAGTCAATTTTAACATGGCTGAATGTATGCCTGCACCATTCCCTTTCCTTTCAGGGATCAGCCTTGAAGAAGGAAAAATCACACCTCCCATGGACTGCACTATCTATCAACAGCTGATTGGTAGCTTGTTGTACTTGACACATTCTCGGCCTGATATCTGTTATGTCATGAATGCTGTATCAAGATACATGCAGCAGCCTCATGGTCTTCATTGGAAGGCAGCCAAGAGGATCCTCCAGTATATTCAGGGAACCAGGACCTACGACATTCACTATGCTGCAGACTCAAAGCTAGAGCTAGTTGGATACACAAATTCCAATTGGGTGGGTGATTCTATTGATTGGAATTATACTTATGGATATGTATTCATGTTTGGTGGTGGCCCCATTTTCTGTTCTAGAAAAAATCAAGCTTCCATAGCACTATCTTTAGTAGAGGCCGAGTATCGAGGAGCGGTGAATGCTTGCATCCAAGCAGTTTGGTTGGAAGGAATTCTTCCAGAGTTAGATCTTGGTAGTACTCTATCCACTGTCCTCTTTTGTGACAATCAAAGTGCTATTAAGATATCCACATATCCAATTACCAGGCAAAGGACCAAGCATGTAGAGATCCACATGCACTATATCAGGGAGCTAGTGCATGACATGACCATCATTCTACAATACTGCCTGACTTATTAGTAGATTGTAGACATCTTCACCAAGAGATTTTTAGAAAATAAGTTCACTTACCTCCGTTCACTATTGGGGGTGAGTTCATCAAGGTGATTTAGACTACTTTCAGTGTTCATCTTGAGGGGGGGGGGGTTCCCACTAGGTTTTTCCTCTTTTCCTCACTTATTTTGTTTTTTAGCATTGTTTCAGTTTCAGCATTGTACAAGGTGGCCTATGGCCTTAGTTGTTGGGGCCATATCATTTTTATGCATTTTATGTTTTCTAACTCCTCCTGAGTATAGCTTAAGGGGGGGTGTTGGAGACATTTACCACCTTACACACTCATTTTGGTCAATTTGGCATAGTTAAACCACTAGCCTAACTATTATTGACTTAATTAACATCATGGGAGCACTAGATGACATCAGCTAGATCACACCCACACCTACCTTCAGTCAAGGAGGATAACTTATCCTTCTCCTACTTTCAGGAAGGCTAACTAGAGCACTCCGGGGGTGATCTGAGTGTCATTAATGCCCCATATTGCTAATTGATGGTTACAATCAGTTAAATGGAGCAGTGAAGGTGTCCTCCATCATTAAATTTATTATTTATTGATTATTTAATGAACTGGAGTCAACAGTGGCGCCTCCAACCACTTCTGATGTTCAGTTACACTTCAGTTAACCTCATCGGGGTTCATTGGAGTCATTGAAGTGCTACCACTTGTTGGTTGGCTTGCTGTGACATGTGTCTAACCTACTTTCAGTTAGAATCAATCATTTATTACACTCTAACTTCAGTTAGGGCTCAGTTGAGTCAATTAGGGTTTTGATCAGTGGTTAACTTAAGTGTTGATTGTGGCTTACATTCAGTTAAGCTAGACTCACTCATTCAATTCGAATGACCTCCTTGGGAATTCAAATTGCTTTGTCATTCATGCTTGCAGCATGATCATTGTATTGTATTACTCATTCTTTGTGTGAATATACAGAGTGGCTACTCATTTTGTAGCCCTATTACACCATTTTAATGACTTATTGTTATTAATCTTTGATGAGACTTTTGTTTAGTCCCTGTATTACTGTGGCATATTAATAACCATGTCTTTATTAAGGTGAGGCCTAAAAAGAGTTCTCTGAGATTAGGAAGTTGTTCTAAGTTAGCACCCCCGATATTGTCAACCTTTTTAAATACTGTCCAAAATAGGACATGTGGCATATCAATTGGATTTACCTCCAAATTTGAAGGTTCAGAATGTATTTCATATTTCTGTGTTAAAAAAATATGTACATGATGCTACTCATGTTATAAACATGAATGATGTGTAGGTGAAGCCCAAAGGATATTTTTTGGTGGAACCGGATTGTATCCTCGAAAGGAGGGAGATGTTGCTTTGGAATCGAGCCATTGGTTAGGTGAAGGTGTGATGGAAGCACCTTAGTCCAGAAGAAGCCACCTATTAATTGGAGAGTCATATGCGGGATGCATATCCAATTCTGTTCCAAGGTAATTCTGAGCATGAAGAATAAATAACATCGAGGACGATGTTATAGTTTAAGGGGGTGTGTATGTGACATGCCCCAATTTCCAAAACATTTTATGTTTTAAGAAACATTATGTTATATTTTATTTTAAATTTTGTAATTAATGACCAAGTGGGTCAAGGATAATTGAATGTAATTGTTGAATATTTTATTAATAAATAAATGAAAGATGAGACAACAACTTAGGGAAGCTATTAAATGAGTGTTTTACTGGTCACTTGGTGGAGAAGGCTGGCTGTAGAGAAGATTGACACTTAGCAACATCCTCAAAATACTTCCAACTGTTGCAGGAGGAAACTTCCCTATTTTTGTGGTCATGTTCCCCAAGAAAAGGGAACAAGAGTAGGTGGCTCATTAAGTGAAAAATGACCCAAAATACCTAGGCATGCTAATAAAACTTCCCATTGAAGACAACTAGGGCTGCTCATTATTGACTTGTGAACATTATGGGTGAATGAAGTGTACAAGAAAATTCGATGGAGGGGACTAGCTAAAGTATGTTTTGAGAGGAAAGGTACTGAAGACCTGAACTAGTGTAGCTATTCTAAGCCGAGTTCATACTGCTAAATGTAGAATTGATTTACTACTGAACACTCAGTAGAGTTGCAAAGGATTACTAAACTACATCTCTCACTCATTACTTCTACCAGGTGACCAAGAGACAAGCTCGAGGGTCCTGAGATTTGCAGTCCAAATTTTCTCCAGGAGTTGGTTGGGATGAACAGGTTCCTTAAGTTGTTGATGCCTCATCCATATTTCCAGGTTCTACTTGATATATCTAGCTTTCTAAGTATTTAATGTTATCTGGAAAGTTTAAGTTTAATTAATGATATGTTATACTTTTGTCCTCTTGATGTTAGGGTTAGTTAGGAGAAATATATATATATATATATATATATATATATATATATATATATATATACTGTGAAAAGATAGTTATGTTTTGAACTAGATAGATTAGGGTAAATGAATAGAGGAATTTCTAGATTTACTGATAGACAAAAATCACCTAACTGTATTTTTCCACACCTTTTATAAAGGTAGTACTCTAGTACAGTAGGTTATTTTAATTCCATATAAAGAATCGAATGAGGTATGCATGAATGTGAATTACTATCTTCTACAGGTTCATATGTATGATTTGTATGTATGCTTTCATTTTTATTTTAGATGTTTTCATTTAGTTAGAGTACTTGAACAAAATAAACAGAACTTTTAGGAAAGATCCAAAGATATAGGATTACTAGTCTATGTAATGGTTTACACAGTAGATAAAATTATTATTATAAGTCGATTATTTTAATAATTGACAGTTAATATATAAACGAGAATTAACATAACTAAGATTAACTTTAAGAAACAGTAAACAGGGCTAGACATTTACTAAATAAGTTCATTAAAAATATATATATAAACCAAAATTTTCCACCCCTTTTTATTAGCAGGGGAATTGTTCTTTTCATTTCTAAAATAAATTCAAAACCCATCTACTCTATTTTATATAACCATAAGCATCGATTAGATGACTGTATGAAATTACCTACATTTATTCACAAGCAACAATAATAAAAATTACCTGGGTAAATTATTAAACAAAAGGAAGAAGAAATAAAACCTGTCATCATATTTTTTCAAACTCAAAGAATACATTAAGAATTAGTATTACTTAGTCCATTTATTTTCCTCTAATTACTTATTGCAGAAAAAATTATTACTGACAGTAAAATTTGAAATATGATCTAAAATTCGACTCTCTAAACCTTTAGTTACAATTTTACCCATAAGTAAAATAAAGATCAATTTACCTTAACAATAATTTTGGTTAGGTTAAAATTTAGGAGAATAAACGAGAATGGATAAACATTACAGCCTGCATTTATCTTTATATATATATTTATATATTATCAAAAATGTAAATTACAATACAGAAGGTTCTGAGCTAATAACCTTTAAAAAAAAGAATTTAAACCCTAATTGTCACTGTCTTTTTCAAAATACAGCCTAATAGCCTTTACAAATTAAGTTATGGCTTAAACCTGTTTAAAAATAATATTACAATAAATAGAATAATGACCGAAGGAACATAATTTATTCCTCAAGTTTCGGCTGCGAAAGCCCCAATCTTTCCATCACAAACAACCATGAGGGTTTCCAAGAAATTATTTCAACAACTTATCAAGGTATTGGTCACATGGCCTTCCAAAATGAGCACAACATAATATAACCATGGTCGACTGAAATGCAAACAAGCATTTGGGAAGTATCACCTAACACCCCAAACAACGATTGCATGAGATAACCCCAGGCCAGAATGAGGCTTACCGAAGGGTCTTGAAACCTGAAATTTTTCCTTGCGTGGTGTTTTTCTTTAGATTGTATTTCCATCTCAGAATATCCATTGAAACCTGTTCAAGTATTAAACAAAACGTAGAGTCATAAACTTATAAATTGCAAAGATTAGAATTATAAAGAATAGAATAGTATTTATATTCTTTACTATTATTTTCTTCTCACCTGAAGAAACTGTCCTCGGCCTCAAAATGGGAATGAAGAACAAGCCCTTGTCACCAAAGCATCTACACCGAGAAACGATGGTAACTCTCTCAGTAAAAACCCCAACACGAATGTATTGGTCTAGAACTAAGGCACAATGAGACAAAGGGAAAAACCAACACAGTATGGTTCGGTAACGAAGGCAGTTAGAAACCCTACACTAATCCAAAAGACTTATTAAATGGTAAAGAAAAATCCCTTTACAACGGTTTAAGAGCAATGCTCACTCTCACTACACCAGTGCTTAAGATTAGCACACACAGAAGCAGACTCTAACAACAAGGGAGGACAAACACTAACAGATAAAATGAAAGTCAGTGAAAACTCACTAATGCAGAGAATGGTAAGAAATTAAAAGCCTCTCATAGGTAACGGTAAGTCATGGAATCAAGGATTTCATTCACGACAGGATCACAATGGTGAGACCATACGACCATGAGCTTGCGGCCTTTCCTTCTTAGAGTAGTGTAAAAAGATGAGGTAAAATATGATTTAGGGTTTAGGACAGTCTTATATTGTTCCAAGGTCAACCCAAAACCCTAATCAATGAACATCAACCACGTGCCCTTGGATTTATTTACGAAGAGTGGGTTTTATGCAATAGTCGAGATTTCCTTGGAGCATCCTACACACATTGCAATTTTTACAAAGCAAAAACTATGGTTAATAACCTTGGCTTTATCTCACAGTTTCGTGACTTTATAAATATGTTTTCATAATGCGAATGGGTATAATAGAGACGAAGAAATTACACTAAGTCTATATCCTTACGTTGTAAACATTGAAATGAAAAAAGGGTTATACAAGAATTTAATTAACCTTAATTGCATAATGAACAACAAATGTTGAGAACCCATAGCATGGTAAAACCTAGTGAAAGATTTAAACTCTTATGTATATGAGGTTGAAATCTTAGGAGGTGTATAGCTTAGTTTTGGTCTAACCTAGATATTAAGCTTATATGGTGGTATAAAGGTCATATAAAAGTGTACCATTATTTCTTCACTTGATAATTACTGGAAGAGTCAGAAGGATCATCTTTTACACTAGGATTAATTTCCATATGTGATTAACAGAATTTGTACTTACGGTTACGCTCAGATCATAGGTTTCCTAGGTTAACTTGATATTGTAGGAACAAAAACCTGGGAGGTTATTTCATCATCAAGTATATAAACAAAGGAACCTGCTATACAAGATGCCTATTACTAGAGTTACATACACGAATTAAACATAAAAGAGCTTGATGAAAATCAAACGAACAAGTTTGTTATAATGAATTGAAGAAGTAACTGAGCTAAGTTAAGATTACTAAAAATACTTATACTACTAGAAACTATGAAGAACATAAATAATAAGATCAATGATAACTCTTTTACTTCTCAAATCAGTAAAACATCTAATTATACTAGCATTTAATTTTATGCTAGTTGAGATAATAATCTCAATCTGGAAACTGGTAGCAAACTTCTTACTTGTAAAGGACCTATAAAAGAAGCATCACATCACTACATTATCTATAAGCTAAGTAATCCTCGATCTTGAACTGAATTTCTTTCCTAGTTGTCATAAGATAGTAAAACAAAATTAGTACTATAATTTAAACATGTGTTTCCATTTCTGTTATTTCAAATTAGAACCTGCTAAATCAAATCCTTAACATGGAATTATGGAAACAAACTAATAAGTATACAAAACTAGAGGTTAACAAAATATTCAATTTTAAGCTTAATACATATTAAAGTAGCCGTTAGCAGTTAATCATTCCTAGGTAGTGACAACTACAAACATGTTATGTTACATGAAAAATTTTAAACTTTTACAAATTTTTGGGTTATTACATGTGGTATCAGAGCCGAAGGTTCAGACACTAGGCCTGAATGTGGGTCAACTTGCATAGATAAACAGTAGATTTAAGAAAAAAACATGTATACTGATTATTACTTTTCTTTTGAAATATTATTTCCAGAGAAATCTTTCTAAGTTAAACTACAAGTATGGAAAGATTGGAGGAATATGCGGACGAGGAGTCCCCATTTACTGAACGAAGTAATTCTAAACGAGAACCTATACAAGAAGAAATAACTAACAACTCTTCTGAATTATTACAAACGGTTAAAGATCTAAGAACAAAGATGGAAACAGTCAAAAAGGAAAATGAAAGAATTCTTAGAGCTCAGCATGAGCTAAACTAGATTTTAATGGAAATATTTCAGAATGAAGAAAATATAAACAAATAAAATCTGAAGATATGCCTTACCAACATAAAAATAGAAAGTCTAAAAAATCTAAAATTGAAAGTAGCTCATCCTCTTAGATTTATGGTGATCTACATAAGAATAATTATTAGTATACTAGTGATAGTAGCGAAGATAATCATGAGACAAGAAAGAGAAAATTTAAACCTTATGAAGAAATTTCAGGAGAATTTAAGAAAATAAAACCACCAACCTTTAATGGTGAAACTGAGAAAGGAGAAGAGGTTGAATCATGGCTGTCTGGGATGAAGAAATATTTTCAAATTTATAATTATTCTAATCAGCCAAAAGCAAGAATGGCCATTTACAACCTCACCGGGAAGGAATATATTTGGTGGCAAGACCTAAAACAAGTAAAAGGAATTAGGGAGAAGAACATTAACTGAAGTATGTTTAATAAATATTTTAAGAATAAATTCTTGTCAGAACAGTACTACGAAGAGCGGGCCAAGAAATTTTATGAATTAAAGTTGGCAACAATGAACATGAGAGAACTAAACAGTAAATTTTTAAGTTTGCCTCGATATATGCCTTACATTGTGGATGAGACGCCTAATGTACAATAGTTCCTAAGCTGTATACCTTTTCATATAAAAGATAGAATTGAATATGACAATCCAAAAACCTTAGAAGAGGCTATGTGGAAGGTGAATTTTTGCTATGAGCATCGCAAAAGGGAAAGTATGTCAAACTGGAAGGCTAAAAGATCTAATAATTTTGAACAGAAGAAGAAAGGTTTCGTACCTAACCATAGTTTTAGAAATAATAACACACGAAATTTTCCTAATAAAAACTTCCACAGGAATAAAGGTAATTCATACATAAATCCAAATGGTCCTAGAAATAAAGAACCTGTTAATAATCACAGTAATTACACCAAGAATAATGAACGAAAAGAACCAGTAAATTGTTGGGAATGTAATCATCCTCATTATGCATCAGTTTGACCCAATCTGAAGAAGACTGTTAGCAACATACATACGATGTAGGAGGAGATGAATGTTGGTGATCTAGCAAGGACAATGCCTAGGATCAACGCAACACTAGAAAATAGGCAGGTGGAATATCAAAATTCCATGGTGGAAGTGGAAGGTAAGCTGAATCAAACACCTATATCTATTTTAATTGATCTAGGGGCTAGCTTAAGTTAATTTTTCCTGATTTAGTAGAAAAATGAAAGTTATCAGTAGAAAATTTTGCAAATTAATGGTTAGTCCAGCTAGCTACTGGCGGAAAAAGAAAAGTGATTAGTTTTGTTACAAATTGTACTGTAAAAATGGATCAGTTTGAAACCTCTGTTAAGCTTAATGTACTACCTTTAGGCTCTTATGATATGTTAATTGGTATGGACTGGTTAGAACAACAGAGGGTAGTCCTGAACTGTTTCGATAAAACTTTGACTTGCGTAAATAACGATGGAGAAGCAGGAAATGTAAGAGGAATCCCTAGGAAAACAACTATAAGACAAATCTCTGCTTTGCAATTAAAGAGAGTTGTTCAAAAGGGTTGTAAAGATTTTCCTGTAACAACAATTAATGAAGAAAATACTAATAACGAAGATAAATTAAAACTCGAATACATTTCGATCCTGAGGGGGTATTCAGATGTATTTCTGGAAGAAATTGTGGGACTACCTCCGAAGAGGGAGTTAGACTTCACTATTGAGCTAGCTCCTGGTGTAGTTCCCAACTCAAAAGCCCCTTATCGGATGCTTATATTGGAATTAAATGAATTAAAGTCATAGTTAAAAGAACTTATTGATAAGAATTATATCAGTCCCAGTGTGTCGCCTTGGGGAGCACCAGTTATTTTTGTTGAAAAGAAGGATGGAACTCTACGATTATGTATAGATTATCGTCAACTTAATAAAATGACTATTAAAAACAGATATATGTTACCTCGCATAGATTATCTGTTTGATTAGCTACATGGAGAGACTATATTCTTGAAGATTGATTTATGATCTGGTTATCACCAGGTCCGAATAAAAGATGAAGACATCTTTCTAACAGCTTTTAGGACCAGGTATGGTCACTATGAGTTTGTTGTTATGCCATTTGGGCTTATTAATGCCCCAGACATCTTCATGTGTCTGATGAATGATGTATTGCATAAGTACCTTGATAAATTCGTGGTCGTATTAATTGATGACATTTTAATTTATTCGAATTCTAAAGAAGAACATGAAGAGCACTTAAAAACTGTTTTACAAGAATTACAAGAACATCGACTCTATGCAAAATTCAGTAAATGTGATTTTTTTTAGGATAAAATATAGTACCTGGGTCATGTAGTGACTATAGAAGGGATCTCTATTGATCCAGAAAATATAAGAGCAATTGAAGAATGGCTAGTCCCAAAAGACGTAATCGATGTACGATCATTCATGGGAATTACTGGTTATTATCGAAGATTCATCGAAGGGTTTTCAAGAAATGCAAATTCTATAACTTCTTTACAGAAGAAAGGGAAGAAATTCGAGTGGAGTCAAAAGTGTGAAGATAGTTTTAAAAAGTTAAAAACATTATTAACCACTACACCAATATTAAGAATTGTTCATCCTAATAAATACTTTATAGTATGTACTGACGCATGCAATGATGGTCTAGGCAGAGTTTTGACTCAGGAAGGAGACACCATTGCATATGAGTCTAGGAAGCTAAAGATTCATGAGAAAAACTATGCGACATATGACTTAGAATTGGCTATTGTCATACATGCCTTGAAGATGTGGCGCCATCATTTAATAGGAAGAAAGCTTATATTAATGACAGATAACAAAGGGTTAAAATATTTGTTGGATCAACCTAACTTAAACGCAAGGCAAGCTAAGTGGCTAGCTTTCCTTAGCGAGTAAGATTTTGAAATCCAACATATTAAGGGGAAAGAAAATATGGTTGTTGATTCTTTAATTAGGAATGCAAAACTAAATTTTGTAGTAGCAATCAACACCTATGAAATATATTTAGAAGAACATCTAGAGGAAGGAGTAACATTGGATGAAAATTATTAGAAATTACAAGCAAAAGTAAGAGAAAATTTAATTGAAAGTCTAAGTACAGGGTATAGTTTAAATGAAAAAGGATTATTATTATATAAAGATAGACTATATACACCTAATGTACCTAAGATTAAGTTACTGATTTTAAATGAAATTCATAAGACTCCTCATTCAAGACATCATGGTTATCAAAAGACTATAACCAAGTTAACAAAGGATTATTTTTGGCCAAACATGAAAAATGAAATGGCGGAATACATTGCTAAGTGCTTTGAATGTCAGCAAGTAAATGCTAAACACCAGCATCTAGTAAGGTTACTTTAGCCATTACCTATTCCTAGCTGGAAGTGGGTGATAATCAGCCTTGATTTTAATACAGGACTACCTAGAAATCAAAATTTGAATGACTCAGTAATGGTAGTCATTGATAAACTAAGTAAGGAAACTCATTTAATACCTATAAAAACTACTTACAAAGCTACTAATATCGCTAATATTTTCCCGAAACAATTTTTTTCATTTACATGAAAAACCGAAAGTAATAATTTGAGACAGAGACCCTAAGTTTACGGGAAATTTCTGGAAGCCTTTGTTTAAAGGACTGAATACTACATTAAATTTCAGTACCTCTTTCCATCCTCAGACATATGGACAAACTGAAAGAGTAAATCAGGTATTGGAAGATTTGCTCAGAATGTATGTTAAAGAATAGCCAGGTAAATGGGAAGATTACTTACACTTGGTAGATTCTGCTTACCACAATCACTACCAAGCTTTAACAAGATATAGTCCTTTTGAAATTTTATATGGAAGGAAGTGCAATACCCCCTTCTCATGGAGTGATCTACTTGACAGGTTAGTATTAGGACCTGAACTATTAAAAGAGATGGAGTTAATTGTAAAACAGGTGCAAGGTAACTTGAAAGTTGCGCAAGACCAATAGAAAAGTCAACCAGATATTAAACGAAATCAAAAAGAGTTCCAAGTTGGTGAACATGTCTTTATTAAGGTGAGGCCTAAAAAGAGTTCTCTGAGATTAGGAATTTGTGCTAAGTTAGCACCATGATACTGTAGACCTTTTGAAATACTGTCCAGAATAGGACAGGCGGCATATCAATTGGCTTTACCACCAAATTTGAAGGTTCATAATGCCTTTCATATTTATGTGTTAAAAAAATATGTACATGATGCTACCCATGTTATAAACTAGAATGAGGTGCAGGTGGAGCCCGAAGGAGATTTTTTGGTGGAACCATATTGTATCCTCTAAAGGAGGGAGATCTTGCTTTGGAATCGCACCATTGGTCAAGTGAAGGTGCAATGGAAGCACCTTAGTCTAGAAGAAGCCACCTGAGAATTGGAGAGTCATATGCAGGATGCATATCCAATTCTATTCTAGGATAATTCTAAGGACGAATAATAAATAACATCGAGGACACACTACTACATTTCGATCCAAAATCCGACGGTTACTTCCGACGACGCGTGGATTTCTCTGTTTAAGCTTACCAAAAATCACAAGGATACATATTTTTTT
>LPNX010367544.1:5744-29984 GCA_001517045.1 Pseudotsuga menziesii
GCTCTTCCTATGCTGCAAGAAAAACTTTAAAAACTAGCAAAGTGATAACTTTGGTGACATTTTGAATCAGAACTGATGATAAGTCTTATCCTTGCAAACCCTTATGAAACCTTGAACAGGGTATGATAAAAAACAGAGTATTTCATATTATTGCAGCGTGCTGAAGCAATATAATGTTGAAACTGGAAATGCAGGTCAAAATATATACCATACATATAACCTTGCAATTACACGTTTTAGACTTTTGCAACGCGAGCCTGATTTTCTGAACCTTCAGATGATACTGCTTTTACTATGAAAACTCTGTAAATAAAGAAAAACCCTCAAAATGTATCTTCTACACAGGAGCTTTTATAATGCTGTAGAGTCTTCATGCTGTAAACTAAACCCAGTACTGCTGTAAATGCATATAAGCAAATGAATATATTCCAATCTTAACCCTGCAAACTCTAGGGTTCGAACTTAAACCAAAATATCCTGAACATGATATAACACAGCTCGTGAAGGTGAACTATAAACAAAACCAACGCTCTCATACCTCTTTTCAGCAGCCAAATGAAACATGAATTGGGGGAAAACTAAGTGTTTAGCTGTTTTTTGCCATGATAACCCATTAGCATTCATTGCATGAACGGTTACATTGGTGAAAAGACACCACCTGTATCCTTTTATTATGCTTCCGTATTGAGTCATCATTTTNACCAATGCTCTCATACCTCTTTTCAGCAGCCAAATGAAACATGAATTGGGGGAAAACTAAGTGTTTAGCTGTTTTTTTCCATGATAACCCATTAGCATTCATTGCATGAACGGTTACATTGGTGAAAAGACACCACCTGTATCCTTTTATTATGCTTCCGTATTGAGTCATCATTTTATGGTAAAAATCATTAAGACATAAGAATGCCGAAGGTTCATGCTCAAAGCATATATTCAATACTATAATCAAAGCTTATATCAATCAAAAGTTTCATATCATAAATCATAAACCTTTCCAAAACATACCATATATCTATTATACCATCAAAACGCCATATGCTGCAAGCTCTCAATAAGCTGCCAGTTTAGGAATTTCGCTGCCAGTTTGCAAAATCTACCATGTAACGCATAATTCTTTACACATACATAGGTTTTTTATTTGCTGAATGGAACTTTAATGATTTAAGGTATATAAAGGAATGATAAAGGCTAACAAACAATCATAACACTCAAAGCAAGCTGGAAATTAAAACAAGAAAAACCAATGCAAAGCAAAAATTCAAAAAATAAACACTAGGAACAACCCTAGAGATAACAGGGAGTTCATCAATGCAAAAATGAAGCTGAACTGAGCCTACTTGTCAACCGGGGGCTTGATTGAGCTGACACATCAAACCATACACTGACACCTCAGTNAAAGGGAGTTCATCAATGCAAAAATGAAGCTGAACTGAGCCTACTTGTCAACCGGGGGCTTGATTGAGCTGACACATCAAACCATACACTGACACCTCAGTCCACAGAGCATCCAGGAGAGTCCACACATGTGGAGGAGACAGAGAGGGCGCAATTCCCCATGAAGACAGATGTAGATCAACTCTGGATCTGATTTGATCCCCTCCTTCAGTCAAGGATTTGTCCGATCCAGTCAATCTTCTTCAGATCTGACTGATTTCAATCAAATTGGCTTAGAATCCACTGATTTATGATTTTGGATTTGCTCCATTATTCATTAATTTATTAATTAAAATAATCNAATCTGCTTCAGATCTGACTGATTTCAATCAAATTGGCTTAGAATCCACTGATTTATGATTTTGGATTTGCTCCATTATTCATTAATTTATTAATTAAAATAATCAATAATTGATTTTTGGGGCTTTGTGACCTGAGTGATGAAAAATCACTCAAAACTTAGGAAATAGTGGGTTCATGGGTTTACATGGTGCTCTTAGCTTGAAAATGAGCACCTACATGACTGAAACCGATTATTTGGTCCACTTTTATTACAAAATCAATTTTTTCAATTAAACTATTAAAAAATATCCTAAGTTTTGGAAAAATTAAATTTTAATACAAAACACTGAAAAAACTAAAAAAATGAAAAATTGAAAAACACCTAGGGGGACTTAGACATGTTCATATGACTCAAAAATGATGTCTAGAATGTTTATACATTGACACATAGACTCTAATAACCTCAATAGGCCTAAATGCCAAGCCGACCACCCCAACTTTGGAGGTATGGAGTGAAAAACTCAGAAATTATAAGTCGTTTATTCAACAACCAATAATAACCAAGGGAAAAAACACCCTGGGCTGATCGGATTGACAAATAAAGTCTAAGAGACCGAGTCTTTTACATACACTATCATGCTAGAACATTTATTACAATTCCCCCATGGGGTATGAACACGTGATATAGTATAACAAGCACTTCCCAGAAGTACTTCCAAAGGTCTTTTGCAGTCCGAACAAGTTAACCCTGTCCGGTTCACTAGGATCACTTGATAAAAACCACTAAGTACAACTTAGGTGGTAACATTCTGGCTCCATCTAGGGCACATTCTCTGACTGATCTTTTGTTCAAAGGAGAGGAAGTGAGAACTCTGGAATCTCTGGGTCCTGCAAGGCAATTAGAGTTTGTCAGTAACATGTATATATAAGAAAAAATTAGCTATAAAAACACACTAATGTACATAATTAATCTATAATATGCAAAAAGGAATATTTTACAAAAAATAATATTCAAAGGAAAATTTTCAAAATGGTACAAAATAACTATAATACAACAATATCTATGATACAACAATATGATATATACAATTTAGAAATACATGCAGTGCAAGGTTTAGAAATTGGTCCTGAAACCATCGATGCCACTAAAGGCATCAAACTGTCTCGGTGAAAAATAGCTTGAGGAGGAAACCATTCACTGGTAAGCTCAATCTTTCTCCTTCCAAGTCATTTAGGTAGAAGGAGTTCATTCCTGCTATTTCATCGATGATGTACGGTCCCAACCATAGGCTATCGAGCTTTCCATGTTTCCCAGGTTTTTCCCATCGTTTGTCCCAACGTAGAACCATGTCACCTACTTGGAAGGACCTTGGCTGGGTAGACTTATCAAAGGATATCTTGACCATGTCTGAATTTTTGATACTATGGTCAAGAGAGTCTCTTCTGCTCTCATCTAGCTCGATTAACTGGTTTATTCCATTCTGGATGGCCTCTTGATCTAAGCTGAATGTCTCGAGGAGCTGATAAACTGGAAGCTTTAGATGGACTGGTAAGGTGACATCAAGGCCATAGACTAGTTCGAAATGGCTCCTCCCAGTTGAACTTTTCTTAGTGATCCTGTCGGCCCATAATGCTAATTTGATTTTGCTATCCCAAGCCTTTTTATTGTCGCCAACAATTTTTTTGATTATGGTCATTAAGTTCTTGTTACTTGATTCTGCTAGACCATTTCCTTGGGGATAGTAATTAGATGAGTGAGATAGGATAATGCCGTACTTGAAACAAAAACATGACATCTCGGAAGAAACAAAGCATGGGCCATTATCCGTGATTATTCTAGCTGGCACACCGAATCTCGTGATAATCTTATCTTCTAAGAATTCCATGACTATAACATCGGTTTCCTTCTTGGTGGGTATCGCCTCTACCCACTTGGTAAAATAATCAGTGGTGGTAAGAATCCAAGAGTAACCATTACTCGAGTTATCCTTGAACTTACCGATGAAGTCAAGCCCCCACTGCTGGAAAGGGGCTTGGACTACTATTGGATTTAGAGGCAAGGCTCTCATTTGTTGCTTTTCGGTGAATAACTGACACTGGGGGTAAACTTTGACAACCTTGTGCACATCTGAAAATAGGTTTGGCCAATAGTAGCCCGCTCTAAGGATTTTGTGGGTGGTTGTTTTTGCCACAAAATGTCCACCACAAAATCTTGAATGGAACTCAACCATGAGTTTCTTGGACTCAGTTTATCGACACATCTAAGTATCAAACCATCGGGGTTTCTCCAACCCAAACCATATTTGGTCAAACAATACTTAGTTTCCTTTAACCTTAATGCCCTTATTTTATGGCCAAGTAAGTGATCGGGGCATGTAAGGTTGCAGAGGAAAAATATGATGTCAGTGTACCAGGGGTGTTGTTCTAATATTTGAAGCTTATCTGATAAACTTTGCTCTGAATTGCTGCTCTGGCAGATTATTCCTAAATCCTTTTTATTTCCTTGGGTCAACATATTTGCAAGACCCTATCCCTTAATTAATTTAGTAGGTTTTATCTCCAAATCATATTCTTGAATCTTTGAAACCCATTTACCCTTGATTCCTAAACAATCCTGCTGGGACATGATATCTTTAACAGCTGCATGGGGTACATATCCAATGATTTTGGAGTAACCTATATAAGTTCTGAAATGTTTAAGGGACTTGATAAGAGCATAGGATTGTTTCTCCATCGTAGTATACTCCAATTCTGAATTTTGTAAGGCTCTACTCATAAAGGCTATGGGTTTCTCTTGTCCCTCCTTATTCTTTTGAAGTAAAACGTCGACAATGGTGTCTTCTAAGGCAAAGGAGAATATATGGAATTCTTTGGAATAATATGGACTAGTCAAGACCGGAGACATGGATATGGCATTTTTTATGGACTTGAATGCAACTTTCCCTTCATCCATCCACTCAAACTTAGCATCTTTCTTTAATAGATTTTGTAGAGGTTTCATTAATTCTGCTAAGTTTGGGATGAATCTTCTTATGAAATTGATTTGACCATTAAAGGACTGGAGAGCTTTTAGATTGTGAGGCAATGGGACTCTCTTAATAGCTTCAACTCTCTCAGGATCAACCTTGACACCATCTTTAGAAATGATGTGCCCCAACAACTTTCCTTCATCAACTCCAAATATTGACTTGGCGGGATTCAAGGAAATACCATATTTCCGACATCTTATAAAAACCTACCTAAGATGACTTATGTGGTCAGATATTTCTTTTGAAAAAATAGTTAAGTCACCCTAATATATTTCAATTATTTTGCCTATAATTTCTTTGAAGGCAAAATCCATGGCTCTTTGGAAGGTGGCACCAGCATTCAATAAGCCAAAAGGCATTCTTAGAAATTTATAGGTACCCCAAGGTGTGGTGAATGTAGTCTTATGTTGATCTTCTTTATTTACCAACACCTGGTTATAACCGAAAAAACCATCCAACATGGACATTCTTCCTGATCCTGTTACTCTTTGAAGCAAAGTTTCCATGTCAGGTAATGGGTAATTATCTTTGAGGCATGATGTATTCAGATTTCTAAAATCTATACATATTCTAATTGACCCATTCTTCTTTCTAACAACAACTAAGCTGGAGCACCAAGATGAATGCCTTGTAGGTGCTATGATCCCTGCTACTAGCATCTTCTGAAGTTCCTTTTGCACAATGGGGGCCAACTTAGGATTTATTAACCTAAGTTTTTGTCAGAAAGGTTTGACCTCCTTAGCTTCTTATGTGAGGGGAATAGTGTGTTGAAACACATCCTCCCTATAGGATTTAAGCTCATCATAACTAAAGGCCAACACATCTGATCTATACTCTTTGATTAGGTTGATCAAGTTGTTCCTTTCCTTTTTCGAAGTACCTTTTCCAATTTTTATTAACTTGGGATCCTTGTCAGTTCCTATGTTTATTTCCATATAATTCCCAGTTTTTATTTCTTCTTTTTGTTTTTTATGATGATCCTGATGATCGAAAAGATTCTCGAAATCTATAAGGCTACTCAGGATGTGATTCCTTTCATTATCCTCGCACTCTTGATACTCTTTACCTTCCTGCTGATAACTGATCTTGCAACCCTCAAACTCTTGTAGGTTGTGGATGAATCTCAAGAGTTGCTCATCATCTTTGAACACTTGCTAGTGGTCTATATTATCTAGAATTGAAGGTTTGAAATTTATTTCCATATTTCCATTCCCATTAGTCATTTCATCCGATGGCTGGAGGGTGGATGCTGCTACTGCTAATTTATCTACTAACCCATTCATTTCCCTATGGACCTTTTGAATGTTAAGTGCATCAAACCATTCCATAGTTTCCCATGTGGCATTCCTATACTTTCTTAGTCGGTCATTTTTGCATTGATATTGATTCTTAATCTGGAGGACAACTAAATCCGAATCACCTTTTATGTTCAACAATTTTATCCCCATATCTTTAGCGGTTTCTAACACTAGGAGAAATGCCTCATACTCGGCTACATTGTTTGATGCTTCAAACTCTAACCTGAATGCAAAGTTGTAGACTTTATTTGAAGGAGAGATGATCATGATGCCCGCACCCTTTCTGGTTTTGGAATAATCCCTATCAAAATACATTTTCCAAACTTCATCGATCTTTTCATTTTTAATGTTTTCCTTAATGGGGGCCATGAAATTTGACAAAATAGCATAGTTTCCAAAGTTATCAGTGAAATGAACAAATTCATTTTTGGGCTTCTTAGGGTTTTCTACATGTCATTTCCTTAGCTTTTCTTTGTGGAGAATCACCCTAGTGTTCTCTGATGTAGGTATAGTAGCATATGTCCAATCCATTTGAATGTTCCCACAAAGAGTTGCGGCCCATTTTCTGGATAACAACATACCCCAATTATCTGGAACATCTATCACCACCACATCCATCGACATGTCGATATTAGGATACTTAGCCAACTTAACCTGTAAATTTAAGATTATCCCTACCACTTCAACTTCTCTTGCATCCATGGCACAAACATTGTTGTAGGGTCGGGTGACCCTTAGATTTAATTGCTCCATTACTTTTCTTGTCATGACATTTGATGAAGCACCTAAATCTAACATACAGTTATGAAGGAGAATTTTATCAACTAAGAGGGAGACATAAAAAGGTGGCTGGTCTTCTCTTCTCGGATCAACACTATTGAGGACTATGGGCATATCTATAGGTTCAATATGTTCAGCTTCAAATATAGCATTGTTCTTAGGAAGAGGATCCTCTTTGATAATATTATGAGCTTTACTTTGACTATCCTCTAAGGATTTCAACAAATTTTCTTTTTGACCGGGAATTTTAAGGACATCATTTGCATAAACATGAATCTTAGCACTACTTATCCATTCTCCCATATCAATGTTTGACTCATGGACAATAGGAGGATCTGGGAGGGGAGGAGTGGTTACCTTTGGATTGCACTACTTAGACGGTGGTCGCTTCTCTCTTCTTTGATACACAACTCCCTTGAACCTGGCCTCCTTCATTTCCTTAATTGCTTCTGGAGGAGGCATTACACCATAAAAGTTAGATAGGAGATCCTTCTTGAAACCGTAATCCGTGACCTGCTACCAATGCTGGTTTGATAAAGGGTAGGTTCGACCTACCATGTACACATGATCAGACTTGCCTGATGTTGTTTCCTGATTACTGACCTCTGCTATCCCATGTTCTATAACTTGGTTTGCTATGTAGCAAGTGCTTTCTGGGTGGAATTGCTCACAAGGTCTACACCATGGAATTACTTCATCTACCAGGTTAGTTGAGTCTAACTCGTTTGGAATCCTAGGCTCTTGCTGAGGAAACTTATTTTGATACACTTGATTCTGTTTTGGCTGAAAATTCCTAGGTCCATTATTTCCCTCCAGTGCGATTATTCTGTTCTGAATATTATTCAATTGTACAGATTGGTTTGTCATGAATTGGTTCTGAGTAGTCATCACTTTTTCAAACAGGCTAGTTACCTTTTCCATGGGGTATTTAAAGGTTTCCTTTTCCTTTAATTCAACGGCCTTTCCCTTCTCTTTTTTGTACGAAGTGTTTCCCCTAGTGTAACCTGGAATGTTGGATTTGCCCGAAGATTGCATATTCCTTTCTATTTTCTTGGCCAGATCCTGAGCAGTTTTTAGATCGGTCGGATATTTGTCCCTTAACTGGTACCTCAAATCCCCAGTGAAAGCTTCGATGTAAGATATGAGGATGGAGGCATCCCTTGGCTTGATTTCTCTAGGGAGGTCCGCAACCACATGTCTAAACTTAGTATTAAATTCATCAATGGTTTCATTTTCCATCTTCTTTATATTATGAAGGGCAGCAAGCAAATGTCTTGGTTCTTTCTTTTCCCCCCATTTCTTCTTAAAAACTTCTAGGAATTCATTAAGGGTTTTATATGAATCATCACCAAGGTCACCATACTGCTCCGTAGCATCATCCTCTAAGGATAAAGCAAAGAGATTCATTTTGACATATTCATGGTCAGCGGCAGTACTATTGCAATAACTGACCAGTTGCCTTTCAAACTTTCGGAGATGAGTCTTGGCAGTGGTATAATTATTTCCCTCGAACATGGGGAGATTCTTGATAGCATCATTCAGAATGTCATGAGGAGCACCTTCTATTTGAGAAAAGTCAATGGGTTTTTAAAATTCCGTCATTTCTTGAAATTGGAAGGTATGACTCTCTACAAATATGTGATGGATATCTGAGAGGGATTGGTCTCCTAAATCTTCAAGGTTTCTACGAGAAGTATGCCTATTCAATGTTTCCCTAATAAACCTTTTGGGATCAGGGAGAGGATTGAATAATTATTGGTGGTTTCTTCGGGTAGAAATTCTTGAAGGGATGTTAGACAGTGGAGTCGCCAGATGGATCGAGTTTTCATTTTTATGTTTTTTTTTAAAGACTAGATCAATCAAAAGTTTTTTTATCTTTTTAGTTTTTTAGAAAAAAGTTAAGCTAAGTAGTACTCGGGAATAAAAAGATTTATCCCCGGCAACAGTGCCAAAAAGTGTTTGCGCCTTTCACACACCTGGGTCACATGGAAAAAATCTTCAAGCCACTCGGTGTGTCCTTGGGGGCAAGTCTCGAGTCAAGGCTATCACCTTGTTCTTGACTCCTCCGTTTAGGCTCAACTCCTAACAAAGCCAAGGGGGGTATACCCTATTAAGTTACTAAGGATGATTACTTAGTTTTGTGATGTTATACTGATTGAGTTGCTTAGGATTTTACAATTTAACTATAGATAATCAAATATGGCAAGATGTAAAAGATGAACACACAAAAGCACAATGCTGAGACACAATATATATATAAAGTAAGAAATTAACCAGTGGCTTAGAATGGAGTCAAAAATAGAACCAATATGCTTGCATGTGCTTGGAGTGAATGTTTTGCGATTGCCTCTTGGTATGTTTTAAGTTAAATTTGAAGTGTGAGTTGATTAAGATTAGGCTAAGGGGGGACTCCAAATATACCCGAGAGTACTTGGAGTATGTCGAAAACTAAACCTTCACGGCTACCCGCAAGGAATATGTGGGCTGAAATGGAGTCTCTGGGGCTATTGTTCATAATGCACCCGTTATGGTGTGACAAAGATCGGCACCCCGAGGTCACTTTTCAGAAGTTCCCGCTTCCTTTGGGTATTTTTCCATCGTAAAGGTTTGATCTAGGTGTTGGATTTTCACCTGATGGTTTCTCAGTTGGGGAGAGTGAGTCCTAATTATACTAGTCACCCAAGTGCTTTTGATACATCTTGACTGATCGGACGAACCGCGGAAAAAGTGCAGAGGATACACACTGGAGTCTTGTCAATTTTAGTAAGTTTTAAACTGAGTGTTCTTCTTTAAAAGAAAAACCCTCTAGGAACCTCTTTCGATCCAAGTGGATCTCAGTCGGGGAATCGAGGAGGGGTTAATTTTAAAATTGCTGATAAATAAAAGATGAAAAATAAAACAAATACACAATTCTGGTTTTCTAATTAGTCCTACCACGAATCTCTTTCCCCTTTCGGGTCAATCAAGAAATCATGGGGCAAGTATTATGATTACTTTGGAAAACAAAAGTGGAATATGAAATTAATACTAAAATAAAGTATACTACCCTGCAAATTAGATCAATGCTAATTTAACAAAGAAATAAGCAGAAAGTAACGAAAATGACACCGACGCAAATCCCCCCAGGGGGGATGGGGAATGGGCTCGAAAGAGCCTATTTGAAAAATAATTTTACTTATTATTGGTTAAAATATCAGAAAACTGAAATATTAGAAACTTATTGGTCCTTATACAGGATGAAACCAAGATCTTACAACTTTGCGAAAATTTTAAGATTTTAGTGAAAAGGGAGACCCCTTGGGGGATTTGGACGCTCTTGAGGCCACTTCGGACAGCAGCTTCCTTTCTTTTCTGTCAGACCTAATAAAGGATAAATATCATGTTAGAATAACATATGCCCAAAATCACTTTAAGATTACCTTTGGATCATCCTACCTTATCTAAAAAAAATGAAATTAAAACTAGCTAAACAGGCGAAAAAGGAACCAAGGAAAGCAAGCTTTCCTTGGGATCTTGGCTTGATTTTTGTGCAGCTAATGAAATATGCACTGATATTGTATAATATTAAATTTTATAACAGCAAAAGGAAATCTAATGCATGCGATCTACAAGTTTTCTTTAAATTTTCATGCAAAAAGACGATTTCCCCAAAGCTAGATCTAGAATGCTTATGAAACTTTTTTAAGTGCAAGATCTAAACTAGAGGATTTGGTAAGATAGATCTATGTTGGAATTACTTTTAAAATGATATATCTAAGCAAAATCAAAGCTACGAACAGAGTAACTGGGTAAAAATGTTGATTTTTTGTAGAAATGAGAAGAAGAGGAGAGAATGTCGGATCGTTGCTTGAATGGAGCAAGCTAAAACGAGGCCCTTTTATGGAGTGATGAGGGACAGAGTCTTGAGATTATTGGATAGGAATGGTGTCAATATATATCCACACATTCATCCAATCAGGACCCTGCAACTAAATAACACAAGCCTACACACACCTCGTGAGATCTGGATATAGATGTATAAAGAAACAAAAATGAAAGATCATGCCAAAATAAACTTATTTAAGCATATAACTGAAATTTTTGAGCATACATGACATGGATAAAGAAGATCAAGCAATATAGATTTCCTAGTTTACACCCTTACTAGATTCAGCTAAATCCTTGAAGCCAGAACACAGAAGCAGCGCAGAATTTGGCAAGAAATTGCAGCTACCACATCAGCAGCATAACATTGAGAATCCACACATACACATGCACTACACACTATAGCCTCCAAATCTTCTTTATTCACAAATGATGATCAAATACAGAGTTACGATGGCAATCCCTTCAGCCTAGATCTAACTAGCTTGGGAGAGGGAGCCTCAAGCAGGATATATACAAATTACAGGCCATCCATCCTAGGGGGGGTGCAATTCCTCATGGAATCAAGTGAAATCAACTGATGGAGAGTTCATCAATGCAGAACTGAAGCTGAATTGAGCCTACTTGTCAACCGGGGGCTTGATTGAGCTGACACATCAACCCATACACTGACACCTTAGTCCACAGAGCATCCAGGAGAGTCCACATGTGTGGAGGAGAGAGAGAGGGCACAATTCCCCATGAAAACAGCTATAGATCAACTCTGAATCTGATTTGATCCCCTCCTTCAGTCAAGGATTTGTCAAATATAGTCAATCTACTTCAGATCTGACTGATTTCAATCAAATTGGCTGAGGATCCACTGATTTATGATTTTGGATTTGCTCCATTATTCATCAATTTATTAATTAAAATAATCAATAATTGATTTTTGGGGATTTCTGACCCGATTGATGGAAAATCACTCAAAACTTAGGAAATAGTGGGTCCATGGGTTTACATGGTGCTCTTATCTTGAAAATGAGCACCTACATGACTGAAACCGATTATTTGGCCCACTTTTATTACAAAATCAATTTTTCCAATTAAACTATTAAAAAATAGCCTAAGTTTTGAAAAATTAAATTTTAATAAAAAGCACTGAAAAAACTAAAAAATTGAAAAATGGAAAAACACCTAGGGGGACTTAGACATGTTCATATGACTCAAAAATGATGTCTAGAATGTTTATACATTGACACATAGACTCTAATAACCTCAATAGGCCTAAATGCCAAGCCGACCACCCCAACTTTGGAAGTATGGAGTGAAAAACTCATAAATTATTAGTCATTTATTCAACAACGAATAATAACCAAGGGAAAAAACACCCTGTGCTGATAGGATTGACAAATAAAGTCTAAGAGACCAAGTCTTTTACAGACACTATCATGCTAGAACATTTATTACAATTCCCCCATGGGGTATGAACATGTGAAATAGTACAACAAGCACTTCCCAGAAGTACTTCCAAAGGTATTTTGCAATCCGAACAAGTTAACCTTGTCCATTTTGCCAGGATCACTTGATAAAAACCACTAAGTACAACTTAGGTGGTAACAGATCCTCTTCAGGAGATAGAACTAGTGAAGGAGAAAACTGTTGAATTTCCTTCCTATTCTACTAAGTATTTGGATGATAAAATTGGGGGTGATGACCCTAATTTGGATCCTCTGATTGATGATATTGGTGTGCAAAAATCATCATATTCTGAATAAGAACATGAAGTGAAAAATAATCTTCCTACATGGGCCCAACAGACACTCTCCTCCGTAGGAGACAACATTGGAAATCCGGATGATCCAAGGAGAACCCGGTCATATTTCCAAAGAGCAGGTATTGCGCTCTCTTGTTCTGATAATTTGCTGTTCGAAACTTGATATTTTATGATAATTTTAGATCCAAAATTCTACTACCATTCTTCGAATGATCTAATATGGCAAGTTTCCATGGATGAAGAGATGAATTCTCTTCAGAAAAACACTACTTGGGAGCTAGTTTCTCTTCCTCTGGGAAGGAAATTGGTTCAATGCAAGTGGGTGTTTCGGACAAAGGTTTCTTCTGATGGAAGCACCTGAAAATATAAGGCAATTCTTGTAGCAAAATGTTTCTCTCAGATCCAAGGTTGGACTACCATGAGACGTTTGCACCGGTTGCAAAAATGGACTCCATCCGCCTTGTTTTGGCTATTTCAGCATCCAAGCACTAGGAGGTGCATCACATGGATGTTAAGTCAGCCTTTCTGCATGGATATATTCATGAGGAGATATACATGAATCATCCTAAGGGATACATCATTGAACCATCTTTTGTTTGCAAGCTAAAGAAGTCACTATACGGGTTAAAACAGGCCCCAAGAGAGTGGTATTCCAAGATGGATGCCTTCCTTCTCTCGCAAAACTTTCAGAGATGTAGATCAGATCCAAATGTGTATTTATAGTAGAATTATGGTCATATAATTATCATTGTTTTATATTTTGATGAATTACTGATCACAGGTAGCACAATTTCCTCCATTTCGACCATCAAAACTGCTCTCCACAATGCCTTTGAAATGAGTGATTTGGGGCTTCTAAAACAATTTTTGGGGCTTGAAATCGAGCAAAATTCTGATGGGATTATGGTCACTCAGTAAAAATAAAATTTAGACCTGTTATTCAAGTTTAACATGGCTGAATGTAATCTTGAACCATTCCCTTTTCTTTCAGAGATCAGCCTTAAAGAAGGAAAACACACACCTCCCATGGACTGCACTATCTATCGAAAGCTGATTGGTAGCTTGTTGTACTTGACACATTCTAGGCCTGATATTTGTTATGTTATGAATTTTGTATTAATATACATGCAGCAGCCTCATGATATTCATTGGAAGGCAGCCAAGAAAATCCGCCAGTATATTCAGGGAACTAGGACCTACGACATTCACTATGCTACAGACTCTGAGCTAGAGCTGGTTGGATACACAGATTCTGATTGGGCGGGTGATTCTATTGATCGAAATTCAAATTTTGGATATGTATTCATGTTTGGTGGTGGCCCTATTTGCTATTCAAGCAAGAAGTAGGCTTCCATAGCACTATCTTCAGCAGAGGCCGAGTATTGAGGAGCGGTGAATGCTTGCATCCAAGCAATTTGGTTGCAAGGTATTCTTTCAGAGTTTGATCTTGGTAGTAATTTTTCCACTGTCCTCTTTTGTGACAACCAGAGTGCTATTAAGATATCCATGGATCCAGTTACCAGGAAGAGGACCAAGCATGTAGAGATTCACATGCACTACATTAGGGAGCTAGTACATGACAAGACCATCATTCTACAATACTGCCCAACTGATGAGCAGATTGCAAACATCTTCACCAAGAGATTTTCAGAAAAGAAGTTCAGTTACCTCCGTTCACTATTGGGGGTGAGTTCATCAGGGTAATCCATACTACTTTCAGTGTTCATCTTGAGGGGGGGTTTTTCCCACTGGGTTTTCCCTCTTTTCCTCACTTAGTTTGTTTTGAGCATTGTTTTAGTTTCATCATTGTATAGGGTAACCTATGGCCTTAGTTTCCGAGGCCCTAGCATTTTTATGCATCTATGTTTTCTAACTCTTCTTGAGTATAACTTAAGGGGGGGTGTTGGAGACATTTACCATCATACACACTCTTTTTGGTCAAATTGGCCTAGTTAAACCACTATCCTAAGTATAATTGACATTAATTGACATCAGTGGAGCATTAATTGCCATCATCCAGTCACACCTACACCTACCTACAGTCAAGGAGGCTAACTTAGCCTTCTCCTATAATCAAGGAGGCTAATTGGAGCACTCTAGGGGTGATCTGAGTGATATTAATGCACCTAATTGCTAACTGGTGGTTACAATTAGTTCAACTAGTTAGTTAAGGCACCTCCTCTCATTAAACATATTATTTAATGATTATTTAATATTATTTAATGATCTGGAGTTAATAGGGGCGCATCCACCAACTTGTGATGATCAGTTCAGCTTCAGTTAACCTCATTGGGGTTCATTGAAGTCATGGAGCACTAGCACTTGATGGATAGCTTGCTATTACATGTGGTTGATCTCCTTCAGTTGAGATTCAGTCATTTATTGCACTCTGACTTCAGTTAGGGTTTGGTGAGTCAATTAGGGTTTTGGTCAAGTGGTTAACTGAGTGTGAATTAATGGCTTTTAGTCAGTTAAGCCAGACTCACTTGTTGATTTCGAATTGCCTCCTTAGGTATTCGAATTCCTCATTGATTCAAGCTATTGTTTGACATTGTTATTGTAACCATTCATTGTTTATTAAATATACAGAGAGGAAACCAATTTTGGTTCTGATTAAGACCATTTCTGAGTTATTTGTTGATTATTTCTTGACGAGATTGATTATTTCTTCCTAGATCAATGTGCAAAATAATGGCACTAAAGAAAATGAGGTTATTCTAGCTGAAGATAAGGGCATCAATGTTTTGTTTTATGCTTCTTCATTTGCAACATTTCAAGAAAAGAAGTCTGATATCCTCCATGGAACAGAAAATATATGGAGGCATCCTTCTCTTTTACATCAACCGTAGAATTGGTGGGACCTAGTGGCCATTTACATGGACTCATGGTTATCAAAAAGTTTCAGCCTTCTAGAATTTGGAATCAAAGTAGAATATGCTTTGCAAATTAAATTTACATTTTAGATGTTAAATTCTTCTCCGACTTCTATCTACCTGGAAGAAGTTGTTACAATCGGTTGGATGATAACATGGATTCACTAGAAGTATGATTACACATGATTAGTTGTCTCTACCGATTATAAGTAGGAGTAGGAGGAAGAATAAGATCGCCATACAAGCATGTAGATTCTTTTCAGTGTGTTGGCTTGCAACAGTATTTTTTCATTTCAGAAGTGTGTGTTCAAAGTTTGAAAAAGTTGCAGATATTTGGTAGATGACTCCATAGCCCACTGTATTAGTAGAATTTATGAGTTCTGGTTGACATAAATTAAAAGTAACTTGGTCTACAGTTCTTGGCAAATGACAAGGAAATTCCATCCCTCAAATGGAGCCAGTGTTTGTCATAGGTCTGTTAGCTATCTTCCCTAGGCCTATTTTTCTACCTTAGACATTTTTATCCCTTGTTAATTTTATTATTTTCATAAATTTGGGCTACTCTAATTTCATTTCAAAATATCTTTGTGCATTTACAAATATATTAGTTTAAGACTTAATCTCCTATAGATTAATAAATGTCTTTTCATGTCACAAAATGCAGTGTTAGGGTTTAATATTTTATTTCCTATGTTTTAACACAAGCTGGTTGCGCATCTTATCATTCATATGCATGTGTGCTTCCCTCTTTCCAAGATTAGGGTTATGTGTAGGGTTATTAAATTTTCATGCAATTCTCCATAGATTTTGAAGAAGCAAAAGGGTCACATTGGGAAACTCATGGGGTTTGTTCCTGTTAATGAGCCAATAGTTGGCTTTGAATTACACCTAGAGAAAATGCTAACCATGGTTGTGGGAAAGAGGATGTCAAAGGATCGTATCCTGTAAATCATTCTCCCTCACATTCTCTAGATATTTTGAAGAAGGAAAAGAGTCACATTGGGTAACTCAATGAAATTTATGGACATCTTGCTGAGGTCATTAAAGGAATCCCATGAAAATATTACATGAAATACCTTCTCTGTTGGCAGTCCCCATGAAGTTTCAAATGTTGATGTCATCTTTCGAGTTGTGATGTGTCCATGCCACCCCCTAATGCATGCATACCGGGATTCTCTGCTTCATGGTCGCCTCTTGGTTCTGGTGCTCCGGATGCAGGAATCCGAGTTAGTATTCTCAACATCTATGAGTACCTTGGTAAATCCATTAGGCTCATGTTTTCAAGACAATATATGTTCTAGCAATTCTGTTTCTACAGGTGAAAACACCTTATCTTCACCCAAAAGGGTTCTTCATGAAATCGCTTAACATTTACTTGGTGATTCTCTCTTGATAACAACATTTGATGAGCAATCAATCATTACAAGAGTGAAATTGATGTGATCTCTCCTTCAAAAATATGCTTCTAACATGATTGCTTGTGAGACTAGTTCTGGAATAGTTAAAGAGTCGGCGACAGGTTATGATTTGACAAGAAAAATCCATTAGAGAATAAGGTGAATCAGGGGATGAGGTAAAAAATTAAAGTGCTTCATTTTCAAGGAAGTGTCACACTTGTTCCTTCTCATAAGTTGGTAAAAAATATTCCCTTGGACTCTAAGTAGTCCACTGTTATTCCCAGGAAAGAGTCATCTAAATATTTAATGTCATCAGTTGATTTCTTTTCTCCTCCTTGCAATCCATGGGTTATGATTTTAATGAGAAGAGCCCATAATCTATACTGAAGAGTGTATTCAAGATCTTTACAAATACTCCATCTATATTAAGGAAACAAACATGTGATGCTTCAACTCCTCTAGATGCAAACTAGAATGAAAAAAACAATAGATAGAATGAAAACTCATGATAATTTTATCACACCTGGTTCATTAACAAAGAAGTATAGTGAATTGTTGTAATATCTAGATGATGTTTATTTTGACTACTATGTGAAGGATGGAAACAGTGGTCTAGGTGGCCTTCCTGATAAGAAGGAAATTTCACTTAAATACTTGGAGGAGTCCCTTGATCCAACAAAATAAATTTCCAGATTGGTGTCTGAGTGAAAATTTGAGAAGGATTTTCACAAAGCACTTAAATTGAGTGACATTTCAATGGTTTCATGGATATGTACTCAGGATGATCCACAATCTCTGTTTTCAATGGTTCCACTTTCGCTGAGCGAAAGGGTGTTGCTGTCGCTTGTTCAACAACACAAGTATGATCTTGGAAAAGACACTGTTAAAAATTTGGTTTGGATAAGGGAGGATACTATTACATTAAATTCAACTGATATGATACTTTATCACCATATGTGGGCAATTCTGGGAGATATTTATAAGATCTTGCATACAAAAATTCTTATCACTAGTTTAGGATGAGAACGTCGAGGTTCCAAGTTCCATATCCATGTTCAAAAGTTCAAAATGTCAAACCACCTGTCCTCATCAAAATATTTAATAGCTACAAGTGTATGGGATCAAAGAAGTTAACAAATATTTGAAGGACTAGATTCGAGGGGCAATTCTCTCAAATCAGTTACTGAGTGATGATGGTAATACAAGGTTAAATATTTTCTTGAATTAAGGTCTTCCTCAAATTGTGGATCTGAGAACAGAGCATTTCGAGGAAGAAAATTCGACAGTTGCAACTTATGGCTAGATTCAAAGGTGTTTGACTCTAGCATTTCCATATTTCTTGTGAGAAATCATGGTTTTAATTTATTTTTAGATGGACTGATATACTTTCCTAGATCCACATTCTTAGCAATAGTTCCAACATTACGAGTCATGAGGGAAACTTATACATAAATGGAAGAGAACCTGGCTAACGAACTCTAGATTTTTAAGAGATCGAGTATGATGTGGCAGAGTATATCCAAACACAAGTTTAATAGTCAAGGGAACAACTTCAAATCTTTTGCAATTAATTCGAAATCACTTTTATGAGCCTTTTGTTCAAAAGTCTAGTAACAGTTTGTTGATGTAATCTTCTATAAAATTCTGTCATTTGAAATGTAAATGAGGAGACACATGAGGGTCGACATATGCTGGGAGCTTCAACAGTTGTACAATACTTTATCTGTGTAATACATTCTTTGCTATATGAATGACTTATTATCTATCTGGAGTTAGGTTTTAAACCTTATATTGTGTTGATATTTTATGGCTATGTTTGAACCCTTGTATGCATTTTTGTTTATATATATATGTTTACTATATAGATGCATATGTTGGAAAGTGGATATTTATGCTTAAATGATGTTTGAAATGTATTTTTGAGCACCTGTACTTTTACATATGATGCAGTGAATGAAATGTTTGTTTATTCTTTGTGTTTATATTCTTTGAAACCTATCTCTTGTTTCCTTAAAAGTTGTACTGTCATTCCTTTTGTAAAATATTGACCTTATGCATGTATTATCTAATTTTTTCATATTTTTGTGTCTCTGTACTTTTTCTTATACTCTTGACTTTTATATTGTTATCCATAAAATAACAAAAACAGTGTTTGTTTTCTGAGGTTCCTAAATACTGCTACCCTGTAGTCTAGTTAGCACACTTTAGGATAAATACTAGCAGAACAAAGTGAAGCACACACACCCTGCTAGAATCCTCCATCCTCTCCTTAGTCAAGAAAATAAATGGGAGAGTGTCTCCATGTAATTCATCACTAGGATTCCAAATAATTAGGGGAAAGATTGGATTTATGTCGTGGTTAATTGGTTAAAAAAAAATTCACACTTCTTTGAATTCACCTTTACTATTTCAACTAGTGAGGTTGCTGCTCTATTTTTCAAGGAGTTTTTTAGGATGCATGGATCTCCAAGAACCATAATTGGTGACATGGACAACAAGTTTACTAGTTCCTTTTCGCAGACTCTGTTTGAGATGGTGGGAAAAAACCTGAATATGAGCACTAGATTTCACCCCCAGATAGATCGACAAACTGAATGGGTGAATCAATGGCTTGAAGGGTACCTCTGTAACTATGTCACTAGACAACAAAGGGTTTGGGACACCTAGTTGCACCTGTGAGAGTAATTCTACAATACTACCTTTCATCTCTCCATTGGAATGACCCCATTTATGCCCTTGTATGGGTATCCAACTCCATATTTTGCAGCTTTAATGTTTTGAGAGTGTAGATCCAAAAAAGATAAAGATTGGTTATAGGAAGACCAATACATTCTAAGGGAATTAAAAGAGAATTTTCAAGTGGCATAGAACCATCATAAAATGTATGCAGATAGGCACCAGATTGAAATAGTATTCCAGGTAGAAGACTTAGTCTACCTAAGGTTGCAACCTTATAGGAAGCCTTCCCTGAAGAAGAAAGGGGTTGAAAATCTTCAACCAAAATTATATGGGCCCTAAAATATTCTAAGAAAAATTGGTGAAGTGTCCTATGAGTTGGAAATTCCATCAGAGAGTAATATCCATAATCTTTTCCATGTATCGTGTATGAAGAAATCTGTTGGCCAAAAAATAGTGGCATCAGAAGAAATTCCACTATCTGTATGATGAAGGCCATTCGGTCTTAGTACCAGAGAAATTGTTACAGTTCAGAGATAGGAAACTAAGGAACATAATCATAAAAAATATATGATACAGTGGAAGGGGTTACCCAATGAAGATGCCACTTGGAAGGGTGAGAAGATATTACAACACACTAGTTTCATTCTACTTCGGGACAAGAAGACTTGGGAGGGGAGTATTTTCATGTCCCGTCCTTATTGAACATCAAGAGTGTTGACCTTGTTAAACACTTAGGTGTTCTAAGTGACATTAATTAATTAACCTAAGTAATTTTGCTAAAATAATTACGTAGGAGGCTTGTACTAAGTTTTATTTATTGTCATTATTAATTATTGTGCAATTAAATATGGGGAAAATAAGTTTCCCTGTTAGGAGGGTGCACTTAGGAAAGCTAACTTGCCAAGGAGTAAAATTAGAAACTGTCAAAGAACTGACAAAAGAAAGTAGGCAGAAAAAGGGGAAAGTACCAAAAGGTAAGAAAAAGCAACGAAACACTAAAGAGGAAACTTTGGGCCAAAGAAGGGCGCAATTTCCATTTAGAAGTTCAGTCACAAAATCCTAAGTCCAGAAAATTTTTGTCATAAGGAATAGCAGGAAACTCTCGGCCAAAGGAGGGCACAATTTGCATTTTGAGGTTAAGTTACAAAATCAAGCAGTGAAGAAAAGTTGTCATAGGAAAAAGAAGGAAACTATTTTCCTAAGGAGGGCGTAGTTTCTAATTTGAATGAAAGGCATGGACAGGGAAACATATCTCATGACACATACTTTAGGGTTAGGGTTTTACCAAGGGAAAGTTGCTCGGGAGGTGTGTAATGAACATAAAATAAATATAATAATTAAATAATTAATAATAAACATAATTAATTATACTTAAGATGAAAGGACATGACCTTTCATTCACAATTCCCAAGCCTTATATAATAGGTGGGTTATCAACCATTGTAATCATCTTTCATCCTATCATTAATATATACTTAGCTTTTGGCTTATCAAATATTCCAGGCATTTCAGTGAATAATATTGTATGAGCAAATAATTATTTGCTTCAAGTGGTATCAGAGCATCACTTGGCTGATCTGGGCCTTTGGCCTTAATTCTCATACCTTTTCTAATTCTTGGCTTGTAGCCTTATTTTAGGGTTTCCCTAAAATATTGGACATTGTCCAAAAGAAAAAGAAAAACGTAAAAAAAGGAAAAAAAAAAAGGAAAGAAAAACAAACTAAAAAAAAAGAAAAGATAAAAGTAAAAGGAAAAAGAAGAGAAAGGGTAAAAGTGAAACCACACCTGATTTCTTAACGTGGGTTTGAGTTTGAATATAAAAAGTGCATAATAATTACTAGTAAAGAGAAAGCGATATTTGAACTTAGGTGGGGAATATAACACTCATTCCTCCCAACCACCCAATCTACTCATTTTACAAAACTTAAGGGAAATAAAAAATAAAAACGTGCATAATAATTGCAACTAAAACTAAAGTGAGATTTGAAATTAGGTGCGGAAGGTAACACTCATTGCTCCCAACCACGCAATCTACTAGCATTTTACAAAACTATTGGCATTTTTCAATAATTTAATTATAATATTTCAAAACCTTATTTTATTATTATTAAAACAAATAATAAAATAAATATTCTTATTATATAATAATTAATACAATAATTAATTATTATTTAAAAAAACTATATATTAAACTACATATATAGTTTATAAAAACATTAATATAACTATTAATTAATTAATTAATAATTATTATTATAAAAGAAAAATATAATAATTATTATTTTATAATAATTATTGTTGGAAAAAAAGCTTATTTAACCTAATGAAGAAGGCCAATTATTGTTGAAGAAATAGTCAAAGGAAAACAAAATAAAAAAAAATCGAAGACCATCATCATCTAGTGTGGAAGAAATAAGAGATCATAGAATTTGGTTTACGACTACAAATAGAGAAATTAGAAGCCAGGTTAAAACATTACCGAATAGACAATGAAGAGTTACAAGACTTGAACATGAAATCTGAAGTATTGGTTAAATTACATTAGATGCAAAAAGAGCGCAAGGAACAAAAAATTTCCGACCAAAAAAATCATATAGAAAAATTGTCTTCCTAAATTGAGAAATTAAAAGATGAAAGTGAGTTAAATCAGAGACAAAAAAAATTAAGATATAAAGAAAGAAATAAGTGATTACGAAGCAGAAATAGTACACTTGAACAAAATTGTTAACAACAAAGATGAAGAACTGAAGCACATACGCCAAAAATTAGAAGATCAAGAATCAGTGGTTGACCAGTATCGAGAACATATAAAAGTTATTCAACAAAAAAATAAAAACTCTAAAAAGGAACACGAGTTGGAGATCGCAAAGAGTAATAAAAAAATATCCAACAATTCTGAAGAAATTTTCAAATTAAGAAATCATAACAAAACACTGATTACAAAAATAAAAAAATTTAAAAACAATAGCAAGAGGGAACACTCCGGTGAAGACCTCGAAGGAAAAATACTGGAAAAGAAAGAAGAAAACCAGTTTCTAAACAATTGTAATCAAGAACTATAGAATCAAATCAAGGAGTTAGAAAGTGAAAAAAAGTTGCAAGATGAAAGAATCTAAAAGATTCATAATAACAACAATCGATTGGAGAACCAAGAAGCACAATAATAGGAAAATGCATCCAAAAATCAAATCTAGGAAGTGAATACAGTCCTCACTGTAGTCCAAAAAAAAGAAGAACAAACAACACCTACACCTTATAGACATCCTAATTATAATTGTCATTTTGACCAACGATAGGGTCAAAATGAATATTCACAGAAGAATTATGTGGACATGCAAAAATATCGACATACTAAGCAACAATTGAGATGAATCGTCCCACAAAAACATCTCAGAGCTCCGATAAAAATAGATCTGGGATGGAACACAATAGATACGATGCGACAATTCTCCTGGGGGATTCCTAATTCATATCAGCTCATTTCTTCAAATGTCACAAATACAAAAAGGGAAAGAACCCCAAGACAATAGATTACGGTAAATCAGACATTAATGTCAATACATCTTTGAGGACAAAGATTCCCTTAAGGGGAAGGCAATGTAACGAACATAAAATA
The DNA here is from genome assembly GCA_001517045.1 of Pseudotsuga menziesii. Lineage (NCBI taxonomy): Eukaryota > Viridiplantae > Streptophyta > Pinopsida > Pinales > Pinaceae > Pseudotsuga > Pseudotsuga menziesii. The sequence continues at coordinate 28,753 of LPNX010367544.1, forward strand.
AATATAATAATGAAATAATTAATAATAAACATAATTAATTATAATTAAGATGAAAGGACATGACCTTTCATTCGCAATTCCCAAGCCTTATTTAATAGGTGGGTTATCAACCATTGTAATCGTCTTTCATCTTATCATTAATATATACTTGCCTTATGGATTCCAGGTGTTTTGGTGAATAATATTGTATGAGTGAATAAATATTCGCTTCAAGGTGATTGACTTACCCAACAAGTCACAAGTGGTCTGTTTAATGATAATTTGAGATCCATTTCACATTTTGGTTAATGAATTATCTTTTTTTGAGTGAATCCCAACTTCATACTAAGTGTTGTGCCTCAGCCTCTTGGGATATGCGCCCCAATTCCATTCCCCTCTCGTCTTTCTCCCCTTCCATTTTTAGTGCATGTGATGGTGAGAAAAGGATCATCACCATAAACTTCATATCATACCACTATAACATCCAATCCATACATTTAATATGAGCTCCAATTAAGGGAACTTCACCTATGATCCAATCCCCAGCCTGGTGTTAGATTTGGGTCTCCTTCCCTCAGTTTTGGATCCCATTTTTGGAGAGATCAATAATACAAAATTATCCCTAATATTCTTATTCCAAATCCAATATTATGACTTCTGTAATTCAGTAATGTTTCTATTCCAGAGACCTCTCATGTTAAGTTTTCATGAGTGAGCATTTATTTTCCCACTACATGTGTTTTGTTTAATCATTTTACGAAATAAGAATGAAGTAATGACCATGAGAAGAGATATTTAATAATATGATATGTTAAATGATTATATATTAGTCTCTTTAATTCATAATTATCATGTCCTAGTTTAATATGATACGTAATTAATTGATTTTTGCACACCCTTCCTAGTTGACTATGTAAATTTTACTAGTTTTACAGTTTCTTTCATTATGGAAGTTTTGTGCATCCAAATTTCATTCAAAAAGTAGTTGTAGGTATTTAAATGACCTCAATGCAAATACCAACCCTCATACATATATTCATTTTAGTTTTTACTTTGTTTGGACATCCTTCTTTACATAGGGTCTCCCTAGGGAAAAACTGCCAGTTTTCCCAAATCTTCCCCAACATCTGCAATATCCATATCTGTATATTCTCAATTATTACTTAGTTGAATAATCAACCAATGGAAAATAATTCCATATTGAAAATATAAAATAAATATTAAAGATGAAATGATAAAATATTACAAAGTGA